>JAWPHD010013173.1:0-70400 GCA_037043455.1 Cyrtodaria siliqua
TTTGTCGGCTTAATCATGATAAATTGTATTTTGATATTAACGTGTTATTGACACGTATTATCAATCTAACCTGGGAGGGAAACGCTGAATGAGAATTATGTTGAGTTGTGTGTTTCCATACAGCTAAAATGATAATGCAACTATTAAGGTTGTTGTAGGCCTTCAATCGGATTTTGTGTTTACATTATTTTTATTATGCGAAAGCAAGTAAGGCTATCATTTTGAAAGTACAAACAAGTAATGCGATGTTCAAGGGGGGAGAAAACGCCAGATTTTGAGATATTGAAACCTTTTTAAATAGATACTGAAAATGGAACGGTCAGCAAAATACAGTCAATATGTGAAAGCCCAAATATATCGCTCATTTATAAATCTACATTAAAGGAATTAGAATCACACGATATTTATTACCTATTTTTGAAGACAACAAGTTGACCTCTATTAATGTTTTGAAAGATAAATACTTGAAACGTTTCATATTAGATCCTCGGAATTGTTGACCAAAAGCCAATGTAATTTTTTTTGGAAGCCATATATCGATCAAGTACGAGTCTTCACAGACCGACGTTGATGACAGTGCTCATACATGTACCGTACTTGATAGTTTGGCCTCATAATTGACGAATATAATGAATCATGTATTAGTGAACAAATCATGGCAAGGTTAACAAAGATAGTGATCAAAATAAGTCTCCGATAACCCATTTATATACTTCATAGAGAACATAACTTTTAACGGTAACAAAGAGGACTACGTCATTTTCACGGAGAATACCATTAGTATTCCATTATTTATATTCAATCCTATTTAGATTGTATTCATCGTTTTCTTAGAAATACGCAGAATGAGTCGAGGTGTCTACATTGTCAATCACAAATGTCATTGTTGTCATGGTTGCCTGGAACATGTACCGATTTGGAATAATTCTGCGAATAATAGCTCCAAATATCCTCTATTCATATAGTTATCTTATACAAGAGATCTATTTGTACCATTATATTATGCCAATTTATTGCTGTATTAGTGTATCGCCATTGTGTTTGTCCTGCATATGGCTGATTCTCATATTCTTTGCAGCGACATTCACATTATGGAAAACATGAGCTGACAAATAATTTTGCAATATGTCAAAGACCACTGTCGACGTCACTGCACAGTCATAAATACATATTATGCTTGTTTCGTTACGATATATAGAGGATATGTGTTGGTTTGGAGTGAATATAAGATTTATTTTCATCTAAAAATGAGAAAAAATATTTTTTCACGAGTGCTTTAGCACGAGTGAAAATATAAGTTTTCTCACTTTGAGATGAAAATAAATCCTATATTCACGACAAATCAACAAATATTCTATTTATTATATACTTTTTATCATGCAACACTACCAAACTGTTTCAAACAGAAAATGCGTTTCGTTCCGACAGTTCCCCTTTAACGTATTCGCGGATAAATATAGTAACGCCAGCGCGTGAGGCGATTTACATATATTTAGTGCGCAAAGAATATAGTTCTAAACTTTGACACGAATTATGTCTGTTATAAGCAAATGTAGAAAAAAGTAGTTCCATTTTTCAGGCAGTGAGAATATAATTTCTTATATTCTCATTGTGAAAATATAAACAATGAGAACAGAAGGTTTATTCTAACCATGCAATCCACTATTTCACTGGGAAGTATATAATAAATAAGGATATATATAATGAGAGATAATTGGATATTAATAAAACGATTTGATTATTAATGGCATATAAATAGATTGGGTCTTTATGAATCAGTAAATTATATATTAAAATTGTACGAAAGGAGAAAATTGGAAATAGCCGTACACAAAAAATACAAAATATATTGCAGTCCTATATTATTACTATTTTTTCTCCTGTCATACTCGTTTCTATTGAGATGTGATTTGCACACTTCGTGGTCATAATCACTTTCTTACAATGTATGTTAAACTGGTTAAATTGTTTAACAAAAGGTGTTATGACCCTATCATTTTGCATGTATGGTTTAGTGGTTTTCCCATTTTAAGTTCACCACTATGTTTTCCTGTTTGGTTGTGCGATGACCGGACAGACTGTGGATCACATGATGAATACAGATATAAAAATCGAACACGAAAAGCAGCATTCAAGGATGACAGTCAAGCACAAACACACACAGAAACAAAGAACAAATGTAAAGATGAATAAAAGGCCAAATAGGACATCACAAACACAAAAGGGTTGAAAATATGGCTACCGCCTTGGAACGGTCAGTGGCAAAAAAGGCCGCTGGTGGTTTAAACCCGGTTCTAGGGTACACCAAACCTCACACTTACACTACGGTCAACGGTTAAACGGGACAGTGTAAATAAATAAATGCCCGCCATGAACTATTCTCTAACCAACAAGGCAGCATTAATAGACAATATAAGTAAAACACAAAGATGCTCGTGTATATATAAATACAAAAAAACAATAGCCTAGAAAGCCACAATGAAGGTACTCACTGACTTGGCAGAAGTCAGAGCAACAAGAGAATAAACCACTGAGGGCACGACAAGGTTAGTGTTGTACTTAGTGTATTGTCATTTTGTATGTTCTGCTTATGGCTGATTCTCATATTTTTTGTAGCGACATTCACATTATGGAAAACATGAGCTGACAAATAATTTTGCAATATTTCAAAGTTCAATGTCGACGTCATTGCACATTCATAAATACATATCATGTTTGTTTTATTACTATATATAAGGATATAAATATATAATGAGAGATAAATAAAAGGATTTCATTATCTTAATGGTATATAAATAGGTGTACACCGTGTAATCATATTCTCTGAGATTGGGTCTTTATGAAGCAGTAAATTGTATATTAAAATTGTATGAAAGGAGAAATTTGGAAATCGCCGTACACAATACATACAACATGCTGCTTGTTTGTTAGAGAATATAACAGTATGGAGGAGTTATCTTTATTTACACTGTCCCATTTTATTGGAATGACAATAGGGTAAGAGTGAGGTTTGGTGCACCCTATACTTTGGTTTAAACCCCGATAGTCCGATTGTCAGCCCTTTTATGTTCGGGATGTCACATGCCTTGCTCATTAACATTGTAATTATGTTGTGTTTAATGCGTGTTTTTGGATGACTGTGTTATGTGAAAGCTACATGTCCTGGGGCATTTATAGAGGATCTTACATGAGTACTCATTCATTATTGAATTTTCAAAAGAATTTACAAAATGATATAATGCGAGGCTCTTGCCGAGTATTATATCATTTTTGCTAACGAGTTGAATACATTCAATAATGAATGAGAACGAATGTTAGATTCTATTTATCTGTCGCTTTAACACGCGAAACCGACATAAACTGTGGGAGTTGGATCATAGTCATTATCGTCTTTTTTGACAGCGCATACTAGGCTTATTTGCATACTTATATAACTAGTGGTATATCGAAAATATAGAATGGTGTTATTCCACTCCCACACCGTAAGGTATGTGATAAATATATATATAACACCATTCCGGGGCCTGCAACAAAACATCAGTAATTGTCTTTCTGTATGATTTATATTTCTCATCTTCTTAAAACTAAACCACATTTCCTGTCTCATCCTGTAACTAAACCTCGCTAATAATATGAAATATGTTTTGTCTCTTCTTTGTGAATACAAAATAGTCTAGAAAACCATTAAGTAAGTACCCAATGACTTAGCAGTTGCCAGAGTAACAGGCGAGTGTTATAAACATTAAAATTGTCTATCTTTCTTTTCAGGTTTTAATTACATTTAATGACACCTAGCCTTATTTGTGTGTTGGATATAGCTTATTTTATTACATTTTACTGTTTGCTACTTGTTTTTAATTATAAGGTTGATAAGCGCACATGTAATTAATTGGCCAGTGCTTTTTAATCGTTAATAAATCCCGTGTAAATAGAGTTTTTCTCGGTGATTTAGATGCGCAAAGCTCTTATTAGAAATACCTGTACAGGTTGTCAAACGTTAAACAATGCATACTGTTATTTAAACATGTTTAAGAGGCGAAAAGTATTTATTTATTTTTTTATTTAAATCTGCAGACGCTATACTGAAGCTTATACTAACTCATGCAAATAAAAAAATAAGTCATGTGTAAAGTACAATCAATTCGACGAACGACCAAAAAGTCGGTATGTAACCCAGAAATCGATGCGTAAAATATCACATTTTATCTAGCCGTCGTACTAGTAAGATCGATAGTATACATGGTCGTACTAGTAAGATCGATAGTATACATGGTATACGGCTTCTGAATATATGTCATAAAACAGTTGCACCAGGAACCTTGCAGTTTTATTTGTAACATGAACAGAACAGAACAGAACTGTTCTCTTCTGTTCTGTAACATGAAGGCTTTACCACTACACCACGGACTGTTGTTGGTATGTAGCAGCATTTCTAACAATAAATAATCATTACGTAATAACTATAGCTCACACACCCACACAAACGTATCATCCGCTAAATAAAAAATCGGGACCAAAATTTTGAGACAGCATCTTAAATTGATAATAAATAATACTACACCACGCATGGTTATTTACATGTTCGAGATAATGGAGAATATACTGATACATCTTGAGGGTAGTTCAAATATGTTAAGTTGTCTTGGATCATAATATATGTTACTAAATATACAACATTCTCAAAAATTTGACATAGCTCAGTGGTAAGCACGTTGGACTGTAAATTAGGTCGTGATTTCGAGCCACGACAAAGGCAAACTTTTTTTCTTGTAAATCATAATGCATCAGTAATCTGTACAGAAACGATGTGCATTGCTCGATGTCTATAAAGTAAATGATGTCCTGCGTTAAATTTGATTGTTTAAAAACCCGATTTCGTCATCATCATGAAGTTACTAATAAAGACACGCCCACAAAGAAGAGACAGATTTAAATATAGAGCCCGTAGCTTTAAGCGCGTGATTTACTCTGAACGATATTATGTTTAAAGAATTTGCAACATGTAACGTAAAATAAAAAAA
Organism: Cyrtodaria siliqua; assembly: GCA_037043455.1. Taxonomy (NCBI): domain Eukaryota; kingdom Metazoa; phylum Mollusca; class Bivalvia; order Adapedonta; family Hiatellidae; genus Cyrtodaria; species Cyrtodaria siliqua. The sequence continues at coordinate 5,022 of JAWPHD010013173.1, forward strand.
AATGACTAATGAAAACTCTGTCCTCTATTCTCCATTAATCATGATAAATGATATGTTGATAACGAACTTTATATTGAACTTTCCTTGACCTGGGAACGGCAAACTGAATATCACAAAAACGAAATTAAACTGGATTAGGATGCCATATTTAGAATACCTTTCGTAGATATCTTAATAGTTCATTCCTGATGCGAAACATGTCAAATTGAACAGGGAATCAAAACCTCATATACTAAGAAGAACTTATGATTGCCCTGTTTATATGGCGTGTCAAGGAGCTAAATTAGTATTATTCAAGGCGCTTATTTCAGCCAAAGGGTTTTTGATCGTTGCAGAAAATTTCACCTTTAAACAAATAAGTTGTATATCAGTGAAACTGACATTTTTAGTGGTAAATAAAATACCTTACTTTCAAAATCGGTTGAGAAATAACAATTTCACGTCCGAAAGTATTTTTTGAAAAAAAAAATCAGATCTTTTTTTTATCCAAAAACGGTTTTAATTTTAATCATAAAAGTTGTATAGCCACCTATTGAGGCTAACCGATTTTATTTTAATTGTATTAATTTTCTTAATTTTTAAAGCGTTTATATGGGAAAAGCCCCATCAAACAAGCATTTCATGTAGAATATGTATTTCTCAACCGTTTTTCAAAACTAAGGTATTGCGAGCACAGGTTAGTGAATATTACCAAAGGTTTGATCAATGCAATTTATAAACACACTTTGACTGTGTTTATTTTGTTTGCCATCGTGGAACTCCGACAATTTCAAACACACAAAAAATATGCTTGGCATTATTAAAGTAATAACCGATAATAATTTTTATCTTTTCAGTTTCGCAAAAGTGTTATTTGTATCTAGTTATTCCATTTCATTGTCATAATTTGTAGAAATTATGTATACAAGCATCGAAGTATCACATTTGTGAAAAAGATTACCAAAGCTGTATTGGTAATGCGAAAGTCATATCAATATTCGTGTGCCAACAAAATTTCAACTTCGTCAACTAAACCATTTAGAAACTATGTGCAGTTTTGTTACTGTATGCTATGAAGTAGATGGGTTCACCATACTAAAAGTTAGCTTCTACATCAACAGCTGTAGCGCGAAAGATAGCGCTTATATGATAGCGATCTGATTCTAATGCTCTACCCTCTACTCGCTGCTTAAAGATTCCCCAGGACTGAATGATATACAATTAATGTAAAATCACTCATGTTATGGCTGAAAAACTTTTAGCTGAAACAATCAATCCGAAAAATAGAAGTGTGTATAAATTCATGAACACATTGATTTATATTGATTTTCGAAAATAGTTTTGACAATATAAAATGATTATTTCCCCGCTTATTTGATAATTTCAGTTAACGTGCACTCACGTATACAGTATTGAGTACCCTTTGGATAAGTAAGAAAACATCAAATTTACCGTTTGAACAATTAAAAGAACATAATTAGCATGTACCTTTTCAAAAACTAAAAATCAAAACAAATGTACATTTTGAACGAGTGCCAGAACATAACATGACTCTTTAGGATATCTAAGCGAATATAAAATGTACCTTTTAAGTAAGAGAATATTACATGTTTCATTGACTGAAAACTTCATATTGATCTAGACTAAGTTCAATATGGTATTACTATTGTGTCGATTACACTCACTACTTTCCCACTACTGACACGAGAACACCAGAGTATACCAAAGGCGACAAAGACCGCTGGGTGGAGGTGCTAAACCATTATTTTTTCCCAAACATCAATCATCAAAACAACAGTTTCGATGCACCCCTTGTTTACAATGCACTATCTCGATTATCTTCTGTCAGGTGTTCAGATAATAACATAATGTATATGTGCCGATAAAAAGTATAATATTTTATTTACGGGTACTTAAAATATTCGAGATTGAATATGCGTAAAAGGAATTATGAGTAGGTAACTCTTAATTCGACGTTCCAGTTGTGTTGTTCTTTTGATTTGTCTAGTTAAAGCCGTTTATATTGTGTTTAGAGTTTGGATTTTCGGTATACATATGTTATAAACGTGTCCTGTTGATGGCGGGATAGAGACTTTAACGCATCGTGTAAAGTTGTCTATGCGTTAAAGTCGTCTGCGTAACGTAAGTAACTATTTCCATTCTTTGGTAATATCGCTATTTTATATTTCATATATGTCCCACAAAATCGTAGTTTAGCATTGCTCTTGTGAACACATGTTTAGATTGTTCTGGTTTTATCTCTAGAAATACACCTATGGAGTGTTTGTTAATCACAGTGACACGACATCCTTTGTGGTCTTGCTTTCTTATATGTACTACAAGTCAATTTAGGGATAAGATAATCTTAAAACATCATTTATTAGACATTACCACAATAAGTGTTACTTAATAGAACTTGAGGACAACGTGCTGTAGCAATGAACATTTTGCCAATTTCTATGTTATCCCAAACAACTTGACCTCGTTTTCTTGTTAGACATTACCACAACAAGTGTAACAGAATAGAACGTGCGTACCAATTACTGTATTAATGAACAGTTTATAAATTTCTACGTTGAAAGCAATACTGTACGCGGACAATTGCTTTGTCTCATTTTATTTCCATACACTTCATGTTGATAATTACTTAAGGAAAATATAGTGAGTAGTGAATTTGTAGTGCTTAAAAGGCACTTGATAAGAAGTGTACTTTAAAGCAATATACCCTATAATGTCCATTATACGTTAAATATTGGATTTGTTTTAAATAAATGCAGACTCATACCTATATTTTATTGCATTAAATGAAAAATCGAACAGAGAGAGTGTCGCATTCACAAAACACAGTCATTCAAAATCTCGCATTTAAAGACGTACACATGTCATAAGGTAAGATTCGGAGTTGTTTCCTGTAACAGAACCGGTTATTTCAAAAATTTAAAAATGCTTAAATAACATCTATTTTGTTTAATCTTACTTTTAACAGAATGTAACGAGTATTGCTTTTAAAATAATGTTAGGTAAAAATGAAGCAAGGTGACGGTGGGTCCTTTTAAAGAAAGATAAAAATATTGGACAGGGAAAGCAGCATTCAAGGACGACAGTCAACCACAAAACACAAAAACAAACACGCAAACAGACAAAATAGAAGGCAAAAGTAATACAAAATGCAAACGACATCACAAACACAAAAGGGTTGACAATAGGGCTACGCCTTGGAACGGTCAGTGGCAACAAAGGCCACTGGGGGTTTAAACCGGTTCTAGGGTGCACCAAACCTCACACTTACCCTACTGTCATCCATTAAAACAGGACAGTGTAAATAAAGAAATCCCCGCCATGATCTAATCTCTAACCAACAAGCCAGCATCAATAGGCAATATAAGTAAAACACAAATATGCTCGTGTAAATATAATACAAGAAAACAATTGCCTAGAAAGCCACAATGAAGGTACTCAATGACTTGGCAGAAGCCATAGCAACAAGAGTATAAACCATTAAGGGCACGACAAGAAAGATCAACCACATTTGTAATATGTGTGAACTCATTTTAGGAAACATATGGCATCCAAAATGTCATACACGCAAACCATATCGTCATTCATCACATACAATGTTACATATATGTAACATACTATCTTGGCCTTACGTAACATAAATAGACAGGTAAGATCGATCTACATAGCGGCAATTGGGTTTTAATATATTTTTATAATAGAATAATTGAGAATCAAGAATGCTGGTACCCGGTAAGCAGTATTGGTCAAAGGTTACCCGAAATCACACTGGTGATTGCAGTGCTATATAACATAAAGTTAAGCAAACGTTAGGTGTATTGTTTCAGAAACCATTGTCATAGATTTGCTCTACAGTAACTATATTACATATATTACATGACATACGTTTATATACGTTGTATATATAGACAATCCCCGGCTGTGGCAAGGCCGATTTTTGAACGTAAACATTTTCCTTTATCACCATACATATATCTGCATTACGGTTCATGGCACACTCGGAACAGCTTCGATTTCCATTATCTAAGTTATTTAAAGTTATAAGTTTCGTCCACGGAAAACGGTACAGCGGTTGCATGTAATGTACATATATATCGTCACGCCATCAAATAAAAATGTCAATTAAAGATCTAGTTTATAAACGTAACTCAGTATAAATGGTATGTGACCGAGATCAAGAAAGGCTTTACAGTAGTGTTATTTTTACTAGTCCTTTGCGGATCAACGAGCCCAATATAGATGACTTTGAAGTAGAATACAGAGTAAGCCGGTGCTAGTGGGCATGAGAGGTGTTGCTCCATAAATTACCTCTCATGAACAGACCCAATAAAACCGATTCTACTACTTTATTCTCTTTGTTGTGTTCGATGCTTACAACGGATATCCCTTGTCAGTATACATTAAAAAAATCATTTCTGGTTAAATCGCGTCTAATAGTAGAGACGTGATATAAATACATATAAACATATTAAAATGTAACGAAACAAAGTGTGTTTATCTCTGCATTAAAGAAAAACCTTTAGAGTAAAAAAACTTCCCTTCCAATCATCCACCACATCCACCACATTTCCTGTTATTTTAGACAATAGTCAGAACTATCAAAGGAAATAATCACGAGTGAGGTCGCCATGATTAATCACGCTCCTCTAAACCCTAGAACACAGTTCGTCTATTTTGATTCAGACAATAAACAGGAGAATATATCGTATCTCAAAATATAAAGTTTAGAAATATCCATTGTCATTTTGAAGTACTGCGCTATCATATGTTCTTCTTTTTATAGGAGAAAGGTATACTTCTTTCTTCTTGCCCACCCGTAGCACCCTGTTTTGCCTCTTTAAAGGACCCATGTGTATTCTTACCTTTATGTAGAGCCCTAGTGATGTTTTGCAGTTCTGTAGTATATGTTATTTTCTAGCCTTTCAATAGCACTATGGTGAGGTTTTTCTGAATATTTCTCCCCTACTTTAGCGCCTTAAAATACCTCTACGTTCCTAAACTGTAATTTTAGTCCTCTCGTTTATCCCGTTGGGATGTACCTACTCTGCCGAGTGTACTACACAACAGATTTGGAGACTTGGAGATGGAGGATGATGAACTAGCATATCTGGAACTCCCAAAGTCTCCAAAGTCTCCGAGGTCTGCCAACCCCAAAGTCCGTAAACCCGTACTTCCGTCTTAGTAACATCAAAATCAAATAAGGTCATTCAATGGAACTGCCGAGGTTTAAAACCTAATTATGATGCAGTCAGCTTACTTTTAAATAAACACGACCCTGTTGCATTTTGTCATCAGGAAACTTTATTGAAGACTACTGAGAATATTTATTTTAAAAACTATTCATTATATAAATATATTTGTGATACAATTGGTAAAGCCGCTGGAAGAGTTTCGATTATTGCGAATCGAAACATTCCTCACAGAACTATTGCACTGAAAACTGATTTACAAGCTGTTGCGGTCAGTGTTACGATGCGTGTTATAACAATATGCTCCTTATATGTACTAGACCTTAAAGATCTAAATCACCTAGTTGCACAATTACCATCACCTTTTATACGCTTGGGTGATTTTAATGCACACAACTACATCTGGGGTTGTAAAAATATAAACGATAAAGGCTAGAAAGTTGAAGATTTCTTAGCCAAACATAATTTGTGTCAATTTAATGATAACAAATCACATACTTATTTACATCCAGCTTCAGGCTCTCATTCTTCCATTGATTTAACAATATGCGATCCAACTCTCTTGATGGACTTTTCGTGGAGTTTTGATGTCGACCTATGTGGAAGTGACCACTTCCCCATATTTCTTGAAAATGTCGGCCTTCCACTTCTCGAAAAAACGGAACGATGGAAGAAGTACTTCGCAAAGCTGATTGGGATACGTTTCAATCTCTTTGTGAGGAACAATTAAAGCCTTCCGTTTTCGAGGATGTCGAAGACGCAACTACTCTTTTTACCAAAACCCTTCATGATATAGCTGATAAAACTATTCCAAAAACCTCGGCGAGTCCAAAACGCCCACATAAACAATGGTACGATGATGACTGCAAAAAGGCAGTCAGCTATCGTAAAACTGCATTGAATGTGTTTAACTTGCGGCCAACTCAAAATAATTTAGATAATTTTAGAGTTTTCGTGCTAAAGCCCGTCGTACTATTAAGGATAGCAAGAGGACATCCTGGAGATCTTATGTCTAGAACACGTGGGACATGGTCCGGAAAATAAACGGTCTAGTTCTGTAAATCATCTTAAAACTGATAATGGAGATATTACATTGTCAAAGATTTTACAAACACCTTGGCAGAAACATTTTCAAAAAACTCTTCATCTGAAAATTGTTAACCAAATTTTCTAAAAAATAAGAAACTAAAACAACAGTTCAGAAGCTGAATTTCAAGTCGAAAATAAATTTTGGAGAAATAGAATAAACTGTTCACTCTCAAAGAACTTCGGGGATCTCTTAAAAAGGCTCATGATACATCAGCTGGTCCTGATGATATCCATTATCAATTATTAAAACGTTTACCTTAAAGCTCTCTCTCTACCCTTCTTGATATATTTTATATGGTTTGGGTGACAGGAAACTTCCCCGATTCTTGGCGGGAAGCAATCGTTATTCCAGTCCCCAAACCTGAAAATGATCATACGAACCCAGTAAATTATCGCCCTATTGCTTTAACGAGTTGTATATGTAAAACCATGATTAATGAGCGACTTGTTTGGTACCTGGAGTCCAACAAACTGATAACTAAGTATCAAAGTGGATTCCGACGCCAACGAGGCACAACAGATAATCTCATCGATTTGTATCATTTATTAGGGAAGCTTTCATAACGAAAGAACATCTAGTCGCTGTATTTTTTGATTTGAGAAAGCTTATGATACTGCATGGAAGTACGGTAACATGACTGATTTTTTATGACCTTGGTCTTAGAGGCCGATTACTAATTTGTATAGAGAATTTCTTTGATGATAGACAGTTTCGTGTCCGAATGGGTTCAACCCTCTCTGACATTCATGAACAGGAAATGGGTGTGCCACAGGGCAGCTTACTCTCTGTCACTCATGTTAATATAAAAATTAACTGTATAGATAAAAGCATCAATCCTGGTGTGGATTGTTCTCTATATGTTGCCGACTTTGTTATATGTTATCGTGCAAAAGACATGCACACTATTGAGAGACAATTACAAAAATGTCACAATAAACTTCAGACCTGGTCTGTTGAAAATGGTTTTAAATTGTCTAAATCTAAAACTAATTGTATGCACTTCTGTCAACTACTTAACCATCATGAGGACCCTTATCTAACACTGAATGGGTCACCAATACCAGTAGTGGATGAGACCAAATTCCTTGGTCTTTTTTTTTACCGTAAATTAACGTTTATACCCCACCTTAAACACTTGAAGGCCGAATGCCTTATAGCGAAGGCCGATTGCCTTAAACCTCTTAATTTACTTAAAGTTGTTGCACACACTAATTGCGGAGCAGATCGAAAAGTACTTTTACAACTTATAGATCTCTTATCAGATCCAAACTGGACTACGGTTCAAAGTATATGGACCGACTCGCACGTCATACTTGCAGATGCTCGATCCTATACATAATCAAGCATTACGACTCGCCTTAGGTGCCATTCGTACATCATTAGCCGACAGTCTATATGTTGAAGCTAATGAACCATCACTGTCTCATAGACGGGACAATTTAGCCCTTTAGTATACCATTAATTTACAATCTAAACCTTCAAACACAACTTTCGATGATGTTTTAAATCCTAGTTATGGACCTCTTTTTGACCGAAAACAGAAGGCCATTCGACCATTTGTTTTCGTATTAAACCAAATTTAAAAGAAACTGAAATCGACCTAAATTTGATTACCAAGTACAAAGTACCACAAATTCCACCGTGGACTTTGAAAACACCAACAATTATTTTTGATCTTTGTAACAGTAACAAATCCAGTACAGATCCTGCTATCTTTTAAAGAAAATTTAATGAAAATAAATCGAAATACAGTAACTTTCAAAACATGGTTCTAAAGATGGAGATAAGGTAGCATTTGACGGGTAGTTAGTAGTTGACGGGCATTTGTTGATTTACATATATACATAGTTTATATTACTACCATATCATCCCTTATTTGTAAATAGTTTTATCTTTATACATTTACATAATTTTCAATTACTACTTCATTTCTTCATCTTTCATCAGTTGTTGCGCACAATATGACCTATTTATGTGTCGACGAACCGTAAAACACCATTCATTCATTACCTACTCTGCCAATCTAATTTGATTAAGCTTGGCAAATATCACATTTCGTGATATATTAGAAACATATTCAAATGTGCATAACGTTACATTTCCTACATATTTGATTTGTTGAAACATTTTTACAATGTTACACTTCTTCTAGATTTTAATTTCCCGCTTTCGTTTTTTTTCCATTGATTTCACTCTGAGTTACTGGTTTTTGGCGGTGCGAAAGCACCGTCAGAGGTATAATAGGGGGGGTTAATTTTAATTTTAGCTTAAGTGTATACAATATTTGATATGATATGCAATAGACCTAGCCTTACATGAATACGAACAACGCGTCGTGGCGTGGTGGTAGAGCGTCAGCCTTGCATGCGGGTGTTCTTGGATTTAATCCCCGGCCAGGTGATACGAAATATAAGTATACAAATCGGACAGGAAAGGCAGCTTTCACAGTAACCCCAAAAACAGCAAAAATACAAACATGAATGGCAATGTTAACAAAGAATAAAGGCATATGACGTCACAAGGGTTGACAATAGGGCTACCGCCTTGGAACGGTCAGTGGCAAAAACGTCCGCTGGTGGTTTAAACCAGGTTCTAGGGTGCACCAAATCTCACATTTACCCTACTGTCATTCCAAAAAGCGGGACAGTGTAAATAAAGAAATCCCCGCCATGAACTATTCTCTAACCAACAAGGCAGCATTAATAGGCAAATATAAGTAAAACTCAAAGAAGACTTTATTTGAATGGTACTAGAAACTCGCTTGCTTGACGTACATCATATAAGCATATACAATAAAAGTATAGTTCTAGGACGGTTAGCCCCGTGTCAATATTATGTCCATACATGTACGCGCTCATACATACATGCAAAGATGCTGATCTTTGGTAAATATATTAACCGTTTACGGATTATTCATTTATTCCACGAATACAGCTATATCGGTGCTAAGCTAATTGGTTTGCTGTTATTATATCTTTGGCAATTCTCAGCACAAAGTTTAGAAACGGAAGTATGCAATTAGTAGCGGAAAATATATCAGTTGACATGTGACAGATTTGGAGACCACATAATCGTTATTTGACAACATGTTATGCGTTGCTGGGTTTTATTTGAAATTAAATCTCAAATAGTGTATTGACTTAATTTGCAATCTTCTGCATTTAAGATGAGTTATTTCAGGCAATTGCTTGTTCATTGATTGGGAAGAACATTCCGTGTTGATGTATATGTTTTTTTCAGTCTTCTTCGGTATTCTTGTTATTCACAGGAACCGGCGAATCTGTTTCGATAGTATTTAGAAGGATACATGAACACACAGGTCTGTAGGTCAATAGTGGTATTGATGCGAAACAATGCGACTTATTAAGTGAATTAACAGCTGGTCCTCAAAAGGGTACAGAACATTCAATGTAAAAGGTGACTTATTTAATGGGTTAGCAGTTGGTCCCATAAAGAGTACAGACCACTAAATGTTGCATTTGTTGACATTGTCCATATCCTTATAAGCAGATCATGTACGTGTAACCCATACATCACAACTGTTCTCGGTAGAGAGTCAGTTTATGTTCTATGAAAGGAATTGCTTGTACGTTTTAAAATCCTAATCCTGGAGACGAAATCACTATTTTTACTGGATTTCTTTCTTATTTCTTCCCCACTTAACATGATAATGTTTTCTATTTTCTTCCCCACATAGCACGATACAGCTATTTTACGATTCCAAACTTTTAGACGAAATGCGATTTTCACACGCTTTAGAATAATACAATACTCGGATTTAATAGTGTTTCAAACGCGAAACCCAGTATAGTGATATGGAATTAGTATATAATTTTCTGTTATTTTAAATGTAATTTGTTTGTCAGTATGTATGTGCCTTTAAACAATATATTGTATGTTTCTCCTCTGCCGTTTCGTACTCTATTAGGTCGGCCGTGTATCGTACTTCCAATCAATATGACATAAGTCCTAATAAAATCCTTATATAATAGAAGTTTCAACTATATCCCCTCACTATGATCCGTGGAATGTGGATAGTTGGAAATAATACATTATTGGTACATGCAACTTTGTGGCTTTAAAGTAGTATACCGCTTAAGCCTAATATTACCTCTCATGCACATACTCAATAAAACCGAGTTTGCTACTTTTCTCTCTTGTTTGTGTTTGTTGTTTCCAAAGCATCCCCTTTTCAGTATGTATTGACATTCACACTAGCGTTTGTTTAGGACTATGTTGCTGCTGTCAAACATTGCCCCGACTGCAAAATCAGTAGTGTTATCACTTACTGGTACTTTAGGATCATCAACCCCATGCGTTGTGTCTTTAAACTAGAATATCGCGTAAGCCGGTGCTAGTGGACGCGAGAGGTTGTGCACCTTATATTACCTCTCATGTACGGACTAAAAACCGAGCCTGCTACCTTTCTCTCTTGTTTGTGTTTGTTACTTCCAAGGGATCCCCTCTGCAGTATTCATTGTCCTACTGGATGTTATCTGAAACAGAATTTGCTAAGGTAGTGGATATAGAGGATCTTAAACGAGTTCACATTTCATAGATGAATTATTTTAATTTTAACGAGCCTTTTGTATAATGACATAATGTCATGGAATGGGAACGAGTTTAAGATCCTTTTTATCACATAACATAAATAAACTTGCGTAGTGTTACAACCAAGCAAAATCGTTCCAGGTTGTATTACACGTGTGTCATACAATATAATATTAAATGAGTGTTCGACACGGCTAACAAGGGACGTTATGTGATAAAGTAGGGTTCTTATAGAGTATGCATAACATAGGCGCTTGCTTGTGTTATTGTATTTGTTTTCATTTTAATGATGAAAACATACTATGGATTTCTATTTATATAAATAGTCATAGATGAAATACACTCAAATGTCGTCAAGATTTTGTTTAAAGCGTGACTTGTTTTTATTAGGGAGGGTGTCGATGGTTTGAAATTCCATAGGTGGACGGAGGTAATGCACGAAGAAAGTAATGTTTCCTATGGCGCATTGAGAGAGAGAGAGAGAGAGAGAGAGAGAGAGATGTGTAAAGATATATAAAATGTCAAATCGTTAAAAAAAGCTTTGAATACGTTAAGTCAGAGAAGTAATTTTGTTAAAAAGGCTTTGAACACGTCAGGGAATGCTCGGATTATACACGTTTAGACAAAGAACTATTAATGGTATTTTAGATCCGTTGGGTGTGTTCCATATAGTCTATAATTAAACCAGGCCCTCAGCTAATAAAACAATATATGGTAATAGACAGTGGAGTGTTTACAGATTATACATAAAAGAAGCAGCTGTTTGTGTTGATCTATATCTTCATTTTAATAATGAAACAGTACTACAAGTTTCTATTTATATAACTAACCCTAGATGAAATACACGCACATATCGTTACGATCTAGTTTAAAATGTTACATTTGTATACGAGGGAGGGTATCGATCGTTTCGATTTCCTTAGGTGGTCGGAGATAATGGACGAATAATGTAGTGTGTACTATGTCGTACAGACTCCAGATTCTTACCGCATGTCTACATGGTTCGTATACGTCAGTCTGTAATTGCATACCGCAAGTAGATGCACACGTTAAACACGGAGTGACGCATACACATAGGACAGCTATCAAAAACCATGTTTATAGGTCACATGCAGCTGCTAGTATTGATTTTCCCATATGCCTGCATTATAGCCTTTAGGGTTACCTTGATTTCCCTATATCTCGTAGCCAATTCATGAAACTTACATTCAAGTGCCATTTAATGAGGAACTTTTTTTTTTTCATAGCTAATCTTATGAAAAGTATCGAGCTCCGAAGTGACACACACCCAGTTTTGCAGTGTTTTTCCCCGACAAATGTCAAAGTGTACCTTCGTTCATTTTCAGTCATAATTTTAAAAATATGTATTGAAAAAAGTTTCATTTTGAAGAAAAACAGTTATTTTAGTGTTCAGTCATTATATGTTTATCCAATTCATGACTTCACATTGGTAAACAGTAGTCTCGAATTCCCTATACGTTGTTTTTTTGACCAATCACAGTCTGTTTTATTTAGTAGACACGGACCTAAACATTAATATATATAGAGATTATTTAACTGCTGGGATCGATTATAGGGAAATCCTTCACGAGTGGTAGACGTGTGGTTTTTTTCACGAATGAGCGCACGCGAGTGAGTGAAAAAAAGGACGTCTACCATCAAGTGAAGGATTACCCAATAACCGATCCCAGCAGTTAAATAATCTATTTATTACATTTTAAATTAAGTTGTTCAAACAAATATTCGCTTTATTGAACGTTATCGGCGGATGACGTCGACGTCAGCAACACTTTGTTTCTTGCACTGAGAAATCCCGATCTTTCACGCATAGAAATGTAATAAATATATATAATTTATTACGGCGAGAGCTAAATAAATGAACCCGGACATTGTACCTTTCATGCATTCTGATGTATTTTATTGATAATTTATTGTACACATGTTTGAAAAAAAATTGTAGTTGAAAGATATCGAGAAAGGGACTTCACGAACTCTAAACGAGCAAATAGTTTTCCTACCCCAGTATCAACATACTAAAATAAAATCTTAAGAGACAGCAATAGTTTTTTATAGATATCGTGTTCGGCGATTTCCAACTTTAATTATAATAAATAAAAGTGTGCATTTTAAGAGAATAATATTAAAATACCAGCCGGTACACATCACAAATGCATAATTATCTACTGACTATTTTAAGAGTTGGATTTAAATGATTTATTATACAATCATTTTAAAATAAACTAATTAACGATAATTATACTGCTTAAATTTGGGCATGCATTTAAACATGGTTTAAAGTAAAATGAGTACTTACGGAGGTTGGCTTGGAAAGGACGTAGTGCTGAGATTTTTTTAAACTGATATTTAAAGCTTATTTGGTATCATTTAGATATAAAATTATCAAAAAAAACGGTAGGTCATCACACATTTTTTGCACTAAATGTCTTAGAAGAAGGCACATATTTCTAACTCCAAAATTTCACTGAAAAGATGTAAAACAGAGTCAATGAACATTTAATTTTCAATTACATATAACCATGTCTATCAAAACATACTCAAACAATTGTAATCCTCGTTCGTCTTTTTAAAAAGCAAAAACACTCACCCATTTTTTAAAGAAATTTGTTTTGATTAAAATGATAATTCATTATAAAAAAGCATATTCTAATGCTCAACTTTGTTTAAAACTTGCTTATTACAAGGTCCTATGACATTTCTTTCGAAACAAGTAAAAAAATATATAGGTCACCAGGTTTCTAATGAATTTTTATTAAAATTCTTTAAATTACATACATTTTGACATTTTCATTGTAAAATGCCGTACACACAGTTTGACAAAGAGATCGAATATACAAGTAGCTCAGCTTCTACTTAATATATATGTATTCTACTATTTAAAATTCAAAAATCTATTTTTTTCTAGCAAAAGGATAAATTCTACTCAGAGCTACCAATACCCTCAATTTTCTTGATAACAAAAAATGATCATAACTGACATGAATGACGGAAAAAATATGAAAAATAATTTTTTGTTTAAAATTTGATATGTTACCATCTTAAATCCTACATTATATCCATATCTACTAGAATGCAAGAAATTAAACAATTCTGTTGTCAAATGAAACTATGATTTAAACGATAATATTCTTAAACTTGAAAATGTCAAAACTTCACCAGTCAACATCCTTAAAATTAGATTAACAAGTAATGTGAATGTTAATGTTAGACTCCGTGCTTTTTAGATAATTCTCCGAGTTCATGTCCTTAAGATGTTTGTATTGCAAGCCCTAAATGTCTATTTTATCATGATTAATGTTCACTTAAACACGCACTGTCATTAGGATGGAGCCTATGATCATGCTAGCGACTACTTGACTACAAAGAGTATTGCTGGAGGCTTAATTTTATCGGCTTCTTTAAGAATGCTGTGCTGTTAATTTCATGTCTTTTTTGTGTTAATTTGCTTTCTTTACACAAAGAGTAGTCTCAGCCTGCCAATACCTTATGATGCAGATGTTTTACTTGCAGATACAGCTCTGGGCAGATTTAATAGGCCGATTAAAGCGTCCATTGGCGATTAGCCGAATTTATTATCGCGTTTTTTCACGCAAATATGCGTGACGTCATGTTGTAAATAAACGTACAACGTCATTTTTTTCATACAGCTGTTACACTTTTTGGCGTCACTTGCTGCTTCTCGTGAGTTAAAAATAAGAAATTAGTATTAAATTGACTTGAAAATATGTTTTTTGAAAGTCTCATAGAACTATCAAAGTCCAGCCAAAATCGCTTCCAGTTTTAGGGACGATTTCAAACGTTCGTTTTTCCCCAGGCCCTATGCGTAGCGAATATATCAGAAGCGGGTCTTGTGACCGAGGCTACACAAAGCGTACCGGCCCTTAAGGTCAGGATGTATCTTCTTCTTGGAATTTGTCGGAAAGGTTTTAAGATAATAACTACATACTGAAGGTTATGAAGATGGTCCGACACCTGCGGTAGACGTCAGCGCACATTACAAATGTTTGATGACTTGAACACTTAATGGAATTTTAAAAATCGATATTCTCTTAAATGTAATGAAACATGATTTCACTTTATAATTTTATCCGGTTTTAAGCAATTAAGAAACACTACGAGTAGAATGAATATGCAGAATAATGTTCTTGGCCAAATGAAATACTTTATGACGTATAAAAGCTGCTGTTAGTATTTCAGGGTATTTTTTTTTTTTTTTTTTTTTTTTCAAGTTATAAATAAGACAATTAAAAAGAAAATTGTTGAACATTAAACATAACATTCTCTGAATAAAAAAAGAAATAACAATACAATTCGAGGAGAACGTTACGTGAGAACGTATTCTTTAATCGTTCTCCTGTATATTGTATAACACCCCATCAGTACATTTTTCAGTAATTTCAAGCCGCTCCAGGGAGAAGGGAACTAGTCGACGTTGCTGTGAACGTTACTATAAATCCGGTTTGGGATACGCGTAAACTAAATGTAATATAGCTTAAAACCTGACTTAGAATCATGCCTTCAGATTACACACTATCTAGAATAAGTATGTTTAAAATGGGATCCACTTATCATTAGCTATTGACATTCACCCAAGTGTTTGTTTAGTGCTGTGCGACGGCTTTAAAAAGTCGCCTTGACTACAAATCAGCAATGTTAAAACTTACGGGTCCTTTGGAATTAGAATACCGCTGAAGCCGCTGCTAGAGGGAGCGAGAGGTGTTGCACCTTATAATATCACTTCTCATGAATATGTATGTTTAAAATGGGATCCTCTTTTCAGTATCTATTGACACTCACACAAGTGTTTTGTGGCGACTGTAAAACATCGACCAGACTACAAATCAGTCGTGTTGATACTTGCTGGTCCTTTGGAATCAGAATACCGCTTAAGTCGGTGCTAGTGCAGACGACGCGAAAGGTATTGCACCTTATATCACCTCCCATTTAGTTTAAACTTATTTATTTTACATCGATTGTAACGGAAGCTCTATGAACTTATTTGAATCACTCTCGATGTCTTCCTGGGTAGAACCAGTACTAAGCAATGCAGATAAAGTGTCTTGCTCAGGGACACAACGCATATGGCAATGACGGGAATCGAACCCACGACTTTTGGATCATGGGTCCAACGCTCTACCACTAGACCACAGCGCTCCACTTTTACAGAACCATAAAACCAAGTCTGCTATTTTACTCCCTTGCTTTTGTTTGTTGCTTCCAGGGGTTTTCAGTCTTTATGAGATTAAATGTGTGATTATATTAAATTGCCATGAGTGTATATTGTTTTCTAATTAAACCACGTCGATTTTTAATTGGGCGCAAATATTAGACGCAGCGTAAACATATTTATCAGCTGTGATGTTTTGGGGAAATCGGATATAGAAACACAACACTTTTATGTTCACTCTTGACCTTCAGCTGTATTTTATTCCATGTTCATGCTGTTTAAAATGTGTGTTCGTTATTATATACTGAGTTATTATATACTGAGCAAAAAGAGAAACGTCCCCAACTTAGACACAATGAAATTATATTTCCGATAAAAGGCTCTGGGTATTGTTTAACCACTTATAGGATATGTTGTCTGCTTTTTAATTTAGTCTTTTGGCTGTTACTTGTGATACGCAGACTTCATAACCGCTGCTCCCAACTAAATTCCATTATGTTCATTACGCTCTTCGAGGCTTTTAATTTTATTAGATACTGGAACCATACGCCGTACGACATGGGGAAGCAAATAACTCCATGTCCACCGCCGTATGTTTGCCATCTTCGGGATGGTTAAAATTGTGTACTATTGATTTTATTAATATTGAGTTCTGCTCAACCCGGGGCTAGAGGGCGTGAGCGGTAGCTAGAATATTTCACTATCGCTCATGAACAGTCTCAATCAAACCGAGACTGCAATATTTCGTATGTGTCGTGCTCGGCCGTTTCCAAAGGTCCATTATCATACTCTTTTTTTTAGATTAGATCATGGCGGGGATTTCTTTATTTACACTGTCCTGTTTAATGGGATGACAGTAGGGTAAGTGAGAGGTTTGGTGCACCCTAGAACCGGTTTAAACCCCCAGTGGCCTACTTTGCCACTGACCGTTCCAAGGCGGTAGCTCTATTGTCAACCCTTTTGTGTTTGTGATGTCGTTTACTTTTATTATTACTTTTGCCTTCTTGTTTGTCTGTTTGCATGTTTGTTTCTGTATTTTGTGGTTGACTGTCCTCCTTGAATGCTACTTTCCCTGTCCGATCTTTTTATATTTCTTTTTAAATCATTTCACGGAATGCAAACACACTAGGCTCCATTAAGTGCATTTTGCTATTAGTGCATAGGAAATTACAATCTCCGTTTACTTTCAATGTAATAGGAAACGTCAATATTCGCTCATATTGACGTGTAGTAAAGTCATATTGGGTGAGTAATGTATACTCGTTCGTGTCAAAGAAAGTATGTCACGTGATGTAAGATTCTGTTGTCAAAATTCCCACGATGTAATGACAATATGTTCGTTTCAAATATGTTGTTTGTTTGTTTTTGATGAAAATTAAATTGTTCTAATTTAAAACTGCGTATGCAGTAAAAAGGTTATTAGATTTGTATTCGGATATAAGAACTCGTGCATATACAAAATCTAATAACCTATAATTATATATCAATAAACTTGCAAAATCAGACGATATCATCGTAACTTCTTATATGTATTCCAAAATTTGCATTGAAACAGTCATTTTACGTCGAAATGTTCTTTGTCCTCGATATAAAATAATGTATTATATATCATTAATTAATAACATTGGAACCTCTATTCAAAATTAAAATCACTAATGTCTACAATATTATTACTGATGTATACCAAATCTGACTCTCATTCATCTAGGCGATAAAGGTGTAAATGCCTATTGATTTTTGCGTTGATTTGTGTATGTTTTGAAATTTAAATTGCAATGCTGTCATTCATACACGTGTCCAATTTAAACAAGAATAACGTACATGTTCATTCAATAAAACATCTCAATTGCAAGAAAAACAAAGAAAAGTGAGGGTATTGTATTTTCTAAGAAACATGTTTGATGTGTACACTGCCGAAAAATATCAACAATAATGTGTCAGTTTACTGTATTCATACACTTATGTTCACTTATGTACATGTACTATATTTTTAGAGCACAATTATAACATGAAAATAATTATGATTATAGTGAAAATCCCTTTTTTAGAAATGAGAATTATTTATCAGCAGCCATTATGCGACTACCCCAGGCAAGCACTTCCTGTTTTCCAACGGGTGTGCTACACCTAATCTGAAAGTTGTATACAACGTTTTCTTACCTGACATAACCTGGGTCTTCCTCATTATATGTAGAGATAATATAATTAAAGTGAACGTATTTCACTGAATACCAAGATGCCAGTTCCATGTGTCACATATGTGTTGATGTAAACAAGTGTCATCTGTTACAGTATCATGATTTATGTTGAGGCCATTCTAATTGCATTCAGTTTATCTTGCCTTGGTGACGGGACAAAACCACATTACTTTTGATTTGCTAGTTTCAATTAAGAGCAAAACATATATCTGTTTTGAAGAGAGAGAGAGAGAGAGAGAGAGAGAGAGAGAGAGAGAGAGAGGCAAAGTATTATCGCTTTTAATAATATTGTCTGTATTTGAACTTTAAATCTATTTACTAACATTTGCGCTTATGGACAGTGAAACTTAATTATATCATCTAACAAACTAGGCAGCGTTAATAGGCAATTTAAGGTAACACAGAGATGATCATGTATATAAGAATACATAAAAGAAAGCCTATAAAGCCACACATCAAGTACTTACTGACTTAGCAGAAGTCAGAGCAACACGATAATAAACCATTACGGGTCTGCCAAGACAAGATTGAAGACAAACATTAAACGTTACCATCTATTTATGGATTTAAGTAGATGTGTCATCACATAGTCCACATTGTGCCGTGTCATCGGACAATTAAAGAGAAAAACAAACTGGCGAACTGTACTAAACAGGTAATGCGTTGCAAAATCATAGGGTTATATCGTCGTTAATAAACCTCTGGAAAGTATAATACAAACTGTGTGGAAGTGATCAGGAACAGAGATTTACGAAGGTGTTAATCACGTCACATATTATAGTCATGGTCGCAGAACAGTTCTTCAAAATACGTTTTAAATATTAATGTAGGGTTTACAATAATAATAGCTTACAAAGTTGTTTCCGAAGTTTATGGTATCAGTGCCTGTTTAGTTATACAAATATTTCGAATGTTTAAGTACAAGCTCTAAAAAGAAAAAAAGGTTCGGAATCACTTATCTCTAATTGTAAGAAATTACTCGAGGAACATCCACGTATTATGGTGGCTGATTTCTGCCATTTGTCGTCTTTTCGTCTTTTCGTTATTTCGCCGCGAAAAGACGACAGAACGAAAAACAGACAGGACGAAAAGACGCCAAATGCAGCGCAAAAAGACGACAGAACGACAGAACAAAAAGAAACCATTTCAAGGGCAAAAAGACGACAGAACGCCACGCGAAAAGACGAAAACACGACACTTCAGCCGCGAAAAGACGCCATTTAATATTGTCGTCTTTTCGTTATTTCGTGTGGCCTTCTGTCGACTTTTCGCGATGCATTTGTCATATTTTCGTTCTGTCGTTCTGTCGTCTTTTCGTTATGTCGTTCTGTCGTCTTGTCGTCTTTTCGTTCTCTCGTCATTTTTCCTTCCGGTTGAGATGCGCAATTAATAACAAAGAGATTACACATTACACTTGTTTCCCATGCAAATGGCCGCAGTGCCGAAGTGCGCAAGTCAACCGGAAGGCGAAAAGACGACATAACGACAAGACGACAGGACGACAGAACGAAAAGACGACAGAACGAAAAGGCGATAGAACGACAGAATGAAAAGACGCCAAATGCATCGCGAAAAGACGACAGAATGACAAGACGACAAGACGACAGAACGACACGACGACAGAACGAATAGACGACAGAACGACGGAACGAAAAGACGCCAAATGCATCACGAAAAGACGACAGAACGACAAGACGACAGAACGACAGAACGGCAGAACGAAAAGACGACAGAAGGCCACACGAAATAACGAAAAGACGACAATAAAAATACCCGTGATTGAATATGCGTAAAATGAATAATAAGTTAGTAACTCTTAATTCAACGTTCCAGTTTTGGGCTTTGGCTTGGCTGGTTAAAGCGGTTTATATTATGTTTATATATAGAGTTTGGTCAGAAATAGGTCAATTATATGAATACTTTGTCGTCAGTAGGTGTCTTTTGACTGTTACTTGTGATATGCAGGCTTCATAACCGCTGCTCCCAACTAAATTCCATTATGTTTATTTCGCTCTTTGGGGCATTTAATTTTATTAGATACTGGGACCATACACCGTACGACATGGGGAAGCAATAAACTCCATGTCCACCGCCATATGCATGCCATCTTCGGGATGGTTAAAATGTTGTACTATTGATTTTATTAGTATTGAGTTCTGCTCAACCCGGAGCTAGAGGGCGTGAGCGGTAGCTAGCATATTTCACTACCGCTCCTGAACAGTCTCAATCAAACCGAGACTGCAATATTTCGTATGTGTCGTTCTCGGCCGTTTCCAAAGGTCCATTATCATACTCTTTTTTAGTAACGATGTACATATGTTGTAAAAACTTGGCTGTTGTTGGCGGGATAGCTAAATTAACTATAACTGTCGGATTAATCGTGTTGAATTGTAGTTAATTGTTGGTCTAGTCTGCATGGCATCTAGTACTTGTAGTATAAATCTATTATTTACTGAATTATCATTATACGTCTATATACCGATAAAAATCGCCATTTACTGATCAAATAAATCTCACATTTGATGTATGGTATAATCTCCGTTAATCATCATCATCTTACATAAGAATCATTCTACATGCAATTGCTTTTCCTTGGCAGTATTGGTGTCACATGTGGTGTAATAGTTGTAATGGCCGTCTGAGCTAGTTAAGCCATACTACCGACAATACACCGGAGAGTGTTTGACATTATTCCAGTAGCTAGAGTCGCTACATGTTGTATTTGCCATTATTCCAGTAGCTAGATACCCTACATGTTGTGTTTGACATTGTTCCAGCTGCTAGAGGTGCTACAGACTGTGTTTGACATTATTCTAGGGTGCACCAAACCTCACTCTTAACCTATTGTCATCCCAGTAAGACTCATTGTCAGCATCCTTATAATATCTTCTCCAGACAAACACTCTCCTAGCCGCCTTCGTCTGATTGGGAAGTAACAATAGCGATCAGTGTATCAGGCCTCGAAATAACCTGAACAATGTAATCGTGAGACGTTATACAAATAATTAAATTAAACTAATGCACTTCTTTTAGACCCTGTCGTTTTTCTTGCTCTTTATTAGGATCCCTTCTATCGGGCCCTATTGTCTTATTCCTTTATACCGGACCCTTTTGGTTTCTTGATCTTCTACAGCAGCTTTATAATTTCTTACAAACACATGTAGTCCTAAACATATACTAAAGAATAAAAGCAGCGCAAATCGGGAATTTCCGCTTTATAATGTATACACTGTACAGTTAATTCTACGTACTATTCCAGAGAAAGCCCAAGACGTTTTGTATCTAGCATCTAGCATCTAGATAGAAGAGGTAGGACAACACTGTGCCATTGCAGACGTTTTAATCAAAGTACACTTTGTAACAAGAAATACATGTTGAAATTCCGTTTGAAATGTTTAACCATGTACTGTATTTAATGTCAAGAGATTACTAATGTTACATCCTCAGTTCGCTCACCTGATCGAGCAAAACGCGTATTCTATCAATAATGAGTCTTTTTTACGATAGGAAAGGTCTACTGTTGCCATGTAACATTCGATTAACAACAGCATAGTGTGCATACAATATATAGCGGAATTCCCAGTTGAGTTTCTTTTTTTCTTTAGAATATGCACTGAATTTGAAATGAAAAATGGATACTGCGTCTAAATCAAGTGTTTTCTCAAACATTAAGATGTTCTTGACACTGAACAGTATTTAAATTATGTGACAATTACTGCAGTAAAGAACAGAACACCAAATGTGTATCAAATATTGCAATTAAATTCCTGTACAAATAGACATTTAACTAAAGCCGTATATTCTTTAAGTCAAACGATTCTAGAGGAGTCTTTAGTGGAACTAGGTTTACATCTCATTAGCACAAACAGGCTATAAGACGCCAACAGGAATGAACAGTTTAGGCCCACAGTCAATTTACATCGCGTATCCCTTTTCTTGACTATTCTTGCCCGAGAACCACGCAAGAGTTTGAAATAACTTGGCACAAATGTTCACCATAATGACACGGCGTATAAATACTTAATGGCAGTAATGCTTTATGTGACCAGTAAAATATTTTACATTCACTTGCAGAGATTTCTTTGCTTTAATTTAGAACTATGACGTCATTGTTCTCAAAATAGTGGCTCCCATATCCATTTTAGAACAACCTTCAAATGGTCATATATTTTTTGTTTATCAACCGATTTGGATAATCATTTTAAGTTTTTCAGAACTCAACAATAGAGCTTATTTGGCTGTGTTGTTACATTCCCTTATAACTATAATAACTGAGCATAGCATTACTTCAATAAGTGTAGTTCTTGTCAACCATTGTGTGCTACTAATACTGATATTTATAAAACATAATGTATGTTTAGTCTTTTGGCTGTTACTTGTGATACGGAGGCTTCATAACCCCTGCTCCCAACTAAATTCCATTTTGTTTATTTCGCTCTTTGGGGCATTTAATTTTATTAGATACTGGGACCATACGCCGTACGACATGGGGAAGCATATAACTCCATGTCCACCGCCGTATGCATGCCATCTTCGGGATGGTTAAAATTGTGTACTATTGATTTTATGAATATTGAGTTCTGCTCAACCCGGGGCTAGAGGGTGTGAGCGGTAGCTAGCATATTTCTCTACCGCTCATGAACAGTTTCAATCAAACCGAGACTGCAATATTTCGTATGTGTTGTGCTCGGCCGTTTCCAAAGGTCCATTATCATGCTTTTTTTAAAAATGCATGTGCAATCCTGTCTATATTAATTGTCGTCTGTATTAATGTTCACCTATATTGGGCAGCCACATGCCTTAATCAGGCGTATATTTAATAACTGTTTTATTATCTTAAATTTAATTGCATATGGCCACATGCTTCGATATGCAAGTTTTGAACCTTCCCGTGGTTGGCTGTTTGAGACCGGGTTGAATGTAGTAAAAACGAATAATAACATTAATAATAAAAATGCATCAACATGTTGATGTAAATATATATTTAAATATACAGTTCGATACTCTCCCATTAGAAAGATGTTTTGGCTCAGGCACTTGTTATTATTGTTCTCTCTAATGACGGAAACATTTATTTGGTTGTAAAATGTGTATATATGACAAAATTGACAGATGTAGTTTGATGTATCTATGAATTATAGACCTAATAGTGTTTTGTATTTTGAATAAATTATTATATTGTTTCCTACTTGTCTGGCCTTGGCGAATTACAGCATTTCGATCTGACACGCTAGTATACAATTAGGAGTGAAATCCTTATCTATTTTATAAGACAGGTTGAGAGATCACAAAAACGGTATTTGACAATATTAAATGATCGTTTTTTTAGTATGATGTTATTTATTGGAACTTGTAATCAAGTCAAATAATCAATTGACTTGTATCTGTAATCATTTTCATTCGAATGGAAGGTTATGTCTGGCCGATAAGGGAAAACACGTTGCATGAGATATAGCTTATTTGATGGCATGAGTTTATGTGAATGGCGTCTGCATCCGTTAAAGCTGGAAGAAGTAAACGAAATAAATGGCTTATTCCATGTTACGATCATTTAACGACATGAGTTTATTTGAATGGCGTCTGCAACCATCAAACATTGAAGAAGTAAAATGCATAAATAATTTATTCCGAAGAAAAGCACTCGACTCATTGCTGATATGGCACGAGTTTTGTTGAACATATGGAATGATTAAAATGCAATAGAAGTAATATACTGAAAGAAACAAGTTTAGCACATAAATAACATGGTAAATCCCATTGAGCAGACTCAAGGCTATGTGCTTCAGCCGCATTAACAATATATTTAACATAATTAACAAGTATATGCAGGACATTATTTGTAAACGATATCTGCGGAAAAAAGGTAGCAACATGTTTTAATTTACCTGCTTTACAGAAATTATAATTTCATTCTTATTTTAATATAAAGGGAGATAGTTTTAAAATGTAAAACTTTGGTTGGTAATTTCATTATAATGACAAGGTTAATGTCAATTGTTTTTGCGGTGTTTATCTCTCGAAATCCAGCATAGTCATTTAACAAAGTTTAACCCTGTTCTTGATAATATTCTTATTTTTAATGTGAAAAATGTTGTTTTATATAAATGAGAGATAACAAGAACACCTTCTGACATGCCAAAGTTATCAAATGCTTCACATTATAAAATAAACATTCAGTTTCTTTAAGCTAGATATGCAAAAAACTTATTTCTTTCAGTATATAATATATATAGAGAGAATATTAAATGGGTATTTTCATATCACACCCTATATCAGGCCGGAGACGCAATATCAGCCCGAGAGATTTACCTTTAAAGAGCTGATATGAGTCGAGGGCCGGATATAGGGTGTGATATAAATTGAATTGAATTGGATTTTATAGTCGCACCAACAGCTAAGGTCATATGGCGACTTTCCTGCTTTCACTGGTGGAGGAAGACCCCAGGTGCCCCTCCGGGCAATTTTCGTGCAAGGGCGGGCACCTGGGTAGAACCACCGACGTTCCGCAAGCCAGCTGGATAGCTTCCTCACATAAAGATTCCTAGGCACCTGAGGGATCGAACCTACAGCGGTGAGGGGCAAATGATTGCAAGTCAGAGACTCTAACCACTCGGCCACGGACGCCCCAGGTGTGATATGAAAATACACATTAATTTTACTAGTTATCATATACTTCAGGTTTGTTGTAATGTCAACTTCACTCCACTCAATACGACGTTTTCCAGGGAGAAAACAATAATATTAATAGAACTAGTCCGTTCTGATGTGTTCATGTCTGTCGCGCAAGTGATACACAATTTTTAGTTCCGCAACTTGACTGAAAATGAGTGCCAGTAAAACTGAAATTTTCTAACCAAGAAAATGAATGGATTAAGTCCTGATGTTATTGTGTGCTTACTTATGAATGGAATTAGTAATTACAGTACCACAGCCGCCGAATTAAATAATAAACCGGTGCACCAGACTTAACCTGTATGTCGGCGTTATACTATAATGCACATGTGTCTTAAACACACATTTCCCAAAGCTACTTGGTCATTGAAAAAGCATGGGAAGCTTGAATATTTACAGCCAGCAGGCTTCATGGCTGATCAACTCAGGTATATATATTGAGGCCCGCTCTTAGTTTTTTATTTGTATAGCATTGCTATGTTGAGGGTAAGAATAGCTTAACAACACTTTGTAATTTACTTTAATGAAGAAATATATGTTCATAAGTTAGCTTTTGAATACAAAACTTATCTGGTATTTCTTAATTGTTTTTAGACCAAAAATCAGAGCACAACACTATATAAATATCACATCCCATGGAGGGTGATAGAACATATTGTCAACCCGAGATTGGTAATGTCCACCGAGGCTTTAGCCGAGGTGGACATTACCACATCGAGGGTTGACAATATGTTCTATCACCCTCCATGGGATGTGATATTTATTTTATTATACCAAACATCAAAATTCATTTAATCAGCAATTATTTTTTATTGACAACAATAAAGAACTTGAAAAAAAATTTGCCATGAAACATTACCATGAAACATTACCAATTGTTGACTGATCGGGAATGGGGAAATTACATAGAGAATTTTGAGTGAGGTATAATAAAATACATATATAACATTCTGTGTGTTATTATGTGTACTGGTCACAAATGCTTTATTCATAATCTGAAGAAAAATTGAATATCACACTTTGCTCATGAAATTGTATGGCTAACAGTGATTTACAGTTACCTATAGAAATTCTCTCCCCACCCCCTACCCCCCCCCCCCCCCCCCCCCCACCCACCCACAACCCCACACAAATACAATAGGCTCGAACTATGTTTTTAAACACAAATTTTACCTACCCGTAAGTATTATATTTGTAACTAAATATTTATCACAAGATTGGTTGCATCCTTTAGTTCAAAAAGTGGCAACAAGAATAAATGAATGAACGAACGAAACACGAACGAACGAAAAAATGAATAAAATCTAAAAAGTAAAAACACTTGTTGTTTTTTTTGGTTGTCAACAGCTGTATTTTAAAGCCGCGCCCCCACCCCACTCTAAACTGAAAAAAACAAACGTGTTTGTGTGAGTGCTTAAATGAAATGTTCTGAAACATGGTGCAACATTTTAAGAACATATTAAATATTAGAAAGGAAAGGAGGACAATGGAGGTAATAGGATGACGATAAAGACTAACTTCTATACTTAATTTTTAAACACAGAAACATATACCCCATAATCTAGCGTCTCCGTGGCCGAATAGTTAATGACGTTGCGTTGTAAACCTTCGACTCTCACCACTGCGGGTTCGAATCCCACTGGGAGCTCGACTTGTAAGTGAGGAAGTGTCGATTCTTACGGAAGTCGGGAGGTGTACAGTACTGGTTCAACTCAGGAAATGTGGGTGGTCTGCCTCCACCACAAAATATCGACCGTCATATATAACCTTAGGGGAGGGTGGGGCTACAAGTCACAAAAGTTACTAATTGGACCAACTACAACTCCTACTTACTAACCTTTAAAACCTTTAAAAACTAAAATTTCCAATCATATTTCAAGTAATAACTGAACAGATCATATTTCACATAACTATATTATTTATCAGAATATTACAACATATTGTATTCAATATCAAGTGAGACTTTTTGCCCCGCCTCGGGGTTAGTTGTCACAATCCTTGGGGTAAATTGTCACATGCCATTTGTACCACAATAAACTTTAATTACAATGGAAATAATAAGATATTCTATGTTCATTTAAGCCAATATTTAAAAACATTCATCATGCAAAGTGTGGTATGCCATGTTGGCTATTCTATGTAGACCTGCAAGCTACTGCACATTTACCCCCCATCCTTGGGGTAAGTTGTCGCACACTGTGACAACATTCATCATGCAAAACAACATGCATCATGCATCATGCATTAAAAACATTCATCATGCAAAGTATGGTATGCCATGTTGGCTATTCTATGTAGACCTACAAGCTACTTGCACATTTACCCCCCATCCTTGGGGTATGTTGTCACACACTGTGACAACATACCCCAAGGCAACCTTGACTTCAAAATTCCAAATTCAGGTCAACATGTTTCAAACTTTAAAACAGTAAGTTCATGCTTCTATTACTAACATATGTCACTACTAATAGCAACAAAATGATTCCCTTGATGTTTATAAGTATTGGTGTTATATCAAAATACCTACCTCGTCCAATTCGTCTTCACAGGAAGGTGAAATTCACATTCTGTGATTTATTTGGTTTAGCTTCTGGAAACAATATGGCGGACCTCCAAGCATAAATAGAAATGGGGTACCCACATTTTATGACGTCAGCAAGTAGTTCCCTCCACTGGTTGTGCTTAAAATAGACTTGTGACAACTTACCCCTGTGACTTGTAGCCCCACCCTCCCCTACATGTGTTGAAATGACGTAAAACACCATAAAAACAAACAAACAAATATACGCCATAAGATATTTCTCTTTGAACATCCCCATCTAAGCAGGAATAATTAACGATATCAAAATTAAAAATCATCTCTCTTGTCATACATTTTGCTTATTATTTCTCCATTTTAAACTGATAGATGCAACTCGAGAAAAGAAGACTTGGTGTGTCAGAAATATTAGCTTTGTTAAGTTCTGTAGGATATTTATTATTTACCATAGTAGAGAAGAAATGGTTGTCAGTGTTAGATATATCATCCAGATACCGAGAAATATCAGTAAAGGTGTCTATGACATCTGCCTGAGTAGCTGGTAAATGATTCACCATGAAATCTCTTTCATAGTAATACAAAAATAAATCTGCGACAAGAGGTGCATAGTTAGAAACCATAGGGATACCAACGATTTGTCTATCAGCGGTAGTTCCTATACCTGACGAAAAGATTATCTAATAAAAATATGAGTTACTCACAAACTACTGGGCAATTCCACATAGTAATATTGTCTAAACTGCTGTTATTAAAAAACACTTCATCATTGTTACAGGCCAAACATGCATCTGTTTCTATTGCAAAAGTATTTAAATAAGGTCACTAAGCGTGTCTAGTGTAGAAAAGTCATAAGTACTTTTAGTTGAAACTTGACGTTTATTGCACATTCTATCAAGAACATCTCATGATTTATGAACGGACCAAAATAAATTAATTCCAGAGTTTTCATAAGCTTTAATAGCACACTCGTGTGCTATGTATTTTCCTTTTCCTTGTATATATATTTTGTTTTCTGGTGTAGAACGAATCTACGGTGTGCCATTGAATTTGGGTGCTGTGGTTTCTTTAGGACCATTTATCTCGTTTTTATAATGCTGTTTGTGTAATTTGGGAACAATACAGTTTTTCCATATAAAACGTTGCCACTCCAAAACGCTTGATTCCAAAAAAATGATCAATCTTTTCTACTTACGTATCATATGCAAAAGTTTAATCGAATGGCATTCAACAGCTTAAACTGTTATACGTCATCGTTTAAATCTGTCAACACCATGTTGACGATTGTCACCCTTTTATGTTTGTGGTGTCATATACCATGCCTTCCCTTGTATTTAACCTTCTAATCATTGTCTCTATGCGTATATTTGGTTGACTCTGGTCCTTGAATGCTACGTTACCTGTTCGACAGTCCCTATGGTTTATATAGAGATTATTTAACGGCTGTGATCGATTATAGGGAAATCCTTCACGAGTGGTAGGCGTGTGGTTCTTTTCACGAACGAGCGCACGCGAGTGAGTGAAAAAACAAAACACGTCTACCATCAAGTGAAGGATTACCCAATAATCGGTTAAATAATTTACTTATTACATTTTAAATTACGTTTTTCAAACAAATATTCGCTTTATTGAACGTTATCGGCGGATGACGTCGACGTCAGCAGCACTTTGTTGACGTCACGCCTCAACGTCGCAACGTTAGTTATTATTGTGTTCTGAGTTAGCAACGTTAGTTATTATTGTGTTCTGAGTTAGTTATTAATATTTAGCGATTATGAGTATTCTTGCACTGAAAAATCCCGATCTTTCACGCATAGAAATGTAATAAATCTTACTTGTTCGGACCTTAAAGCTACTACAGCTTTAAATAAAAATGAGATATAGGGTCCTATACAAACCATAGCGTCCAAACGCAATGGCATCGTAGGTCTACACTGTACTACAAACAAGGAGCAATATTTAATTAACTTTACAATAAAAAAGACAAAATACAACATAAAGGGTGGTGAAGACAGGGTTACCGATTTGGAGCGGTCAGTAGGCAATAAGGCCTGAATCAATTTTATGTGTTACAATCATCGCTATTATCCTGTCTTCATCGCCCAAATAGACAAGACAGTGTAAACAAAACTACATCCCATCAAAAGGAATACTCTAACAATAAAGTCCACATCCAGGGAAACTAACAAAAGAAGCATTAAGATGTTGTTGTAAAGCTATATAAAATACAAAATAAGAATATCCAAAGTTGTACTGAACAGTTGCAGCCAAAGAGAAAACCAATCTAGGGTACGACCAGAAAACCCGAGAGACGAAATCTCAAGCAGCTACCTCCCTTGGTCGGGGTTTCCAGTAGGTGCAATCAAACACTAGTGGACGTGTAAAGCAAATGCCATGTTTCATAAGCTTGAATTTGGTAGTAAATCAAGCGTAAAACTCCTCCTATGTGCACACCCACTAGCTGTGTTAGCAGAGATATAGTAGCTTTAACCAGTATGTCAAACTCCAGCTATAAAGGTTTTTCTACATACTGTTTGAATAAATCTATGTAAAATAGTGTTTATCGGATATAGCCTTTTTTTTTAATGTATGCTTAAACGGCAGATGTTATTATTTGCGATCCGTGTTATTTTGTACGATTCTTCATGTAACATATCTTGGTTTAGGATTAATAAATCGAGATGCTAATTTTAGTGCTTAGTATAAAACACAAGATTGCCGTGTGTCCCTTTAACTTTAAATAAAATAGTTTATATTTATTTTTCAGCCAGAGTGTAAGCTGCTGTCCTTTCTAAAGATCTATGCTACCAGTACCAACTACGTCTGGATGTTCTGTGAAGGGCTTTATTTGTATAGACTTATCGTAAATGCGTTCTCCCCGCCAAAACGTCTACTACTGTTTTACATTCTTGGGTGGGGTAAGTACTTTTACATATGGAACTGGACCACTATTAATTTCCCATAGACTTACATTATAGCCTAATATGGTGTCACACCTGCCATCATAATCCGTCATACTTGAAACTGTCAGTAAACCATCTTCAAAGCCAGCACAACACAGACATAGCAACAAATCAAGCTCCATTTCGGCTTTCAACTTCAGAATTTTGCTCAAAGTGAAAGTAGGTATCGATTCTGACGACTTCAGGTCAAATCTGACGAAGAACACAAACAAATCTTACTTCACAAAACGTAATGCCATTCACTTGTCTCAGCTCTGATTAACCTGATTCTTGCAGCAAAATATCTGGGAATCTACTCTCTACACAAAAATATTAATCTACACTAACTGTGGAGTGCAATTCCATTCACACAGCATCTCAAATAACACTACTGTCAACTGTATATAGGACTACCATTTTGACCCCCTGGTTCCCGGTCCAAGTCCTATATACAGATATATTGCATTCTTCCCAAAATAATGGTTATCACTATAACTTTGTCGGGATTCATACCTTCCATGTATGCAGGAGTTTATATCATATTTTACGTCTCTGGTAGTACTTTTCCTTTCTATTTCAAGTATGTTATATATGATTACTATGATTATCATACAAAATATAATTTCTTTCGTTTAAGTGAAACGAATTAGACAGAAATTA
Source organism: Cyrtodaria siliqua (assembly GCA_037043455.1). NCBI lineage: Eukaryota > Metazoa > Mollusca > Bivalvia > Adapedonta > Hiatellidae > Cyrtodaria > Cyrtodaria siliqua. Next base: position 36,042 of record JAWPHD010013173.1, read on the forward strand.
CTTTCCCTTGATGTGATTGCTTCTCATAGAGGGCGCAATCGTAGATTGGCGTAGAGGTAGCCAATTAAATCATTCTGCCTTGGAGAGCAGACTAGGTTAGACGTTATAAAATTGGGTTATTTTATAGAAAACTTATTGAAGCAACTTAAAAATGTGGATTTGAAAATATTATGTGCCATAAGAAAAACAAAAATGTTTCAGATAAGGGGGGTATTGGATTCCTTGTATGATTTAAGAATATCTGCCTTGGTTATGCAGTCATGGACTGTTATTACGTAAAGTACAGGCTGTATAAAGATTATTTTAGTGATTTAGGCACTGATTAGTATGAATCAATGTGGTGATGTTCTGTGTCATAATGTCGTCTGCGGTCATCCAATGGCTTATACCAAGAAATAATAAATATATATTTACTTCGTTGTGCTGTAGTTGTTATTTCTATGAGAAGGGTGCGTGTTTAGGAACGAAATATAACCTTGTTTTACACGGGGATCCACCTGAAAACACAACAAAAAGCACACACGATCAAGAATAAAAAATAAGTACAAAAGTCTAACAGGAAATGCAGCTTTCACAGAACACTGTAAACCCAAAAACGCGCAAAAGGGCAAACATGAATGGCAATGTTAACAAAGAATAAAGGCATATGACGTCACAAACACGAAAAGGATTGGCAATAGGTCTACCGCCTTGGAACGGTTAGTGGCATAAAAGGCCGCTGGGGTTTAAACCAGGTTCTAGGGTGCACCAAACCTCACACTTACCTATTTTAGTAATTTAGTCGAGTTAAGCTAAAATAGAGGTCTAGTTTCATTTATGTATCATGGCTTTATGTTTTTATCATGGTCAAACATGTCATATGAAACAAGCACAACTGTCCAGAAGCATGGTTTCGATACATTGTTGTTTTATATAAAATAAAGAAACTGACAAATCAGTGCACCATTTGGTTCACCAAATCAAATCTCCGCGTTCGCTCTTATATGAGTGGAATCACCGATGACATGTCTAGAATCATACAAAGCCAATGTGTGCATATTTGTAGATGCAGGTTTTTATTACACTAATATATTTTGGTTGTTTAGATTCTGAGGCGAGTTTATGATAACTTCGGTCAACAAGCAAGTGGCACATAGACGACTGTAAATACATATAAAATAAAACAGATCAAAGGCAATTATGGGATGTGCACTCACGACCACAGAAGTTGGAAGACAGATCTACACTTTTATATAGCGTGCTATTAAACCACAAAAAAGTCTTTATCGAAAAAAGGCTATATATAAGTCTATATTTCAGATGTATGGATAAAAAAGACATATTGACGCACTTGTTAAGGAAAAAACTATACCATAAAATCATCCTGTTAAATAGGTGCGGTGTACTTTTTTATTTGTATTAATTAACTCATAAAAGTGTGTACACATGTATAATGATGGAAGGAGTAGTCACATTTATCGGTGAATAGTTCCCTGAGGCAGAACTTCCTTGCTATAACCTGGTAACAAACGCCTACATTTTTTCGTAGCTCATATAAATATTAAAAGTTGCGACCTTATCAATAAATGATCCTTCTATCCTATTTATATAGACATGTTTTGAATAACAACGCATTTCAATGCACACCATCAATCATATTGATATTTTTCAGGGACGCCGTTGATATATAGCTCCGTCTACGCCATCATGCGTGTAGCGCAAGCAGACGAGAGGTAATTTCATGTTTTATTAACAATTACAAAGGATATATTTTATAATAAACGCTCACTCCAGACATAACTGTTATTAAGGACCCGCATGTCAAATTGAGTTTGTTCACTTATAGTCGATTAAGAATCCGTGGCGAGTTTTATTTCTTTTTGTAGCCAGCTTATTTTAGAAAATAAAGCGTGGTGTTTATTTTTAAAAACAACACTTTGTCTTAAAGGTATTATACCACTAATTATTTTCCCCCATAGACACCAATTTTAAAGTGTCACATATTAATGATTTGCTGCAAATTCATCTCAAGTATGGATAATGCAGCAGTGTAATGTTCATATAGAAAACTAATTTTCCTCTTGAAAAATCACCAGAAAAGGTGGGGTCACAAGACATGTAAGAACGTTCTTGTTTGTTTACTAAACAGGTCAAGGGTACAGCTGTTTTCATTGATTGACTGTTTTCATTGCTCACAAAGTGTAGCATAGAGTCGAAATTTCGAAAATGTTCATGAGTGATCCAGTAAGACTTGTTAATACGCTTCTTATACATACAACCACAAAATCGAATAGGAATGGGCAGTTTTTCCCTACTTATAATGCCCGTTTTCATCAAAAAAGGAGTGATTACTTTTTACTATAGGAACTACATTCGACTACACCTCGGAGGCTTACATGTAATTAGTGGTGGTAAACCTTAAAAAACCTCGACCCCATCCACTCAGCTATAAGTAGCTGTAAGATATACTCTCCTAATCAGATTTAATTATACACTGTTAAAATTGTGTTGTTGTTTTTTTAAATAGTTTATATCCAAACTATTTTCTTACTAACACCATTAAAAGAAAATAAATAAGTTCGTGTGGTTGATTTATAATTTAAAAAAAACGGCTGCGCGGGATTAACAAATACACAGCTTTAGCCTAAACGACTGTATAATCTTGTTTTTCAAAAAAAAAAATATTATAAAAAACATACCGTCTAATTGTTCTTTATAATAAACACAACGGATACCAAACACAAGGACCTTATTATAAACAGAGAAGGGAGTGCTGATGATTCTAGAACGGATGTAATTACCAGGTTACTGTCATCACCCATGGTATGGTTAGTTTCAAAACGTGTATAAAGTTGCCTTTTGTATGCTTTATAAATACTGAAAAGAGGATCCCTTGTAACAAACAAACACAAACAAGAGATAAAAGTGGCAGACTCGATTTTGTTGAGTCTGTTCGTGAGAGGTAATGTCAGGTGCAACACCTTTCACGCCTTCTAGTACCGGCTTAAGCTATATTGTACTTTTACTCCACAAAGAGTGTGCTTGACGAACCCAAAGCACCAGTAAGAAATAACACTACTCATTAGTTGTCTGTTCATGAGATTAATGTAAAGGTCAACACCTCTCACGCCTCCTAACACCGGCTATAAGATGAAATATATATTAAACAATACAATTTCGGAGTACCGGTTTTGAGTTCGAGAAACCTGATATTTATGGCAATTAAGTTCACACACCTGTAGCGGCAAAATTGCAATGATAATTAACGTAGTAATTCGAGTTCTCATAATGCGATGCTAAACAAGATTTCCCTTTGTTTATGTCATCGGCATAACATCTTATAAAACCATAGAATGTAGCCAGTGATAATTATATAAAAACAGTAACACGCACTTGTCGGGCGAATTATTAAAAACAAGTATAAAAGTCGAACTTTCACAGAACACAGTAAACCCAAAAACACGCAAAAAGACAAACATGAATTGCAATAGTAATACAAAATAAAGGCATATGACGTCACAAACACAAAAAAAAGGTTATTTTCTTAATTCTAAACTTATTTATTTTAATCCCTTTCGATGTCTTCCTTGGTAGAACCAGTACTAAGCAAATGCAGATATTGCTCAGGGACACAACACATGTGGTTATGGCGGGGATCGAACCCACGACTTTTGAATAATGAGTCCAACGCTCTACCACTAGACCACAGCGCTCCACAAAAAGAGTTGACAATAGGGCTACCGCCTTGGAACGGTCAGTGGCAAAAAATGCCGCTTGGGGTTTAAGGGTGGAAATATTGCATAAATATATAAAAAAATAATAATATTTTATTTCAAATATTAAGTATACATACATGTTTAGCTATACAATATATATGTGATTTTTACGACTTCATACCATACAAATGTTATTTGTAATAGTAATATAAATAATATCTTCATAAGATAGTTAAAGGAAAATATTTGTAATTATGTATTATTATGTTAAACAGCAATACATTTGATAGTTTGACTTACGATTAAAATTGTGGTAAGATGTTTCATAAAACGGGCTCAATATCCATATAGGTTCGAAACAAATCGGAACAATATAGAGGCAAAACGAAATAGAAATAAACGAAATTAAACAAAACGGAACAGAGTGAAATGAAACGAAACAATATATACTGAACCAAGAAAAAAACGTCGAACTATTTTGCTGGTATTTCCATAGGCCAGTTTTTGAAGGCGTATAAAAGCTTAAACAGCGTTTTAATAAAACAATGTTTGATGTTTGTAAGCACACTTATGTGGGTACTAAATATCAAATTAACTAAGTTTCAAATTTGCCATGCAATAATCTTTTATGAATGATATGGAAATGTTAAAGGGAGGTAATTTAATGATTGTTGATAATCAAAAGCTGCCATCTACACAATCTGTTTTATGTTTTTTGTGATTTATTTGGTAAGGAACATATAGAAAATATTGTTTCGGACAAATTTCGGTAATTTTCGTAGATTTAATTTGTTTTTATGGCCAAAATGCATGTTTTAAGAAAAAGGCGGATAAACTCCCTTGTGTACTGAACTTTTCAAAAAAAAAACATCTTTGTTTGGACTATTTTTGTCGGTCTAACTAATTATTATTAAAACATCATTAATTTTTTCCGTTTTGCTGTCTAGACAAGCATCAACATCAGCGGAAGTTTCTTTTTTTGTTCAGTATAGAACGAAAACTGTATGTATGTTATCGTATCGACATGTGCACTGGTCGATGTGTTTTCAGTAAATGATTTCATGCGCTATTTTTGCTCGCTTAAAGCTACTCTCTAAGGGTCTAAGGCGTGTCTTTATTTGTAACTTCATGTTCACCAGCTCATGTCGAAATCGAGTATTTAAGATACAAGAATATAAGAATAACAAAAAGGTGCTCATGTATAAAGAATATAAAAAAGGCCTTGAAAGCCGCAAACCAAGTACTCAATGACTTGGCAGAAGCCAAAGATCCAAAACAATTAACTAGTAAGGGCACGACAAGACAAGATTAGAGACAAACATCAAACGTCAACGTCCTTTCAGGGTTTAGGTAGAAGTCATCATAGGGTCCACAATCTGTCCGGTCATCGCATAATCAAAGCAACGTTCATACGATGTTTAAGAGTTAAATTTTTTAATTGATAATATTATTAAAAGATGAATGGCCACCCTTTTTGTAGTATTATCAATTAACAAATTTAACTCTTAAACATCATATGAACATTTCTTGATAGTCTCGGAGAGAAACATATATTGCAAACCTCTACTAAGTTGTATGTAAAAATGAGTATTATTTGCATGACGTAGATACTACCTTTACCACTGCGTGACTGAACGGGGAAATGAGGTAAATCTGAATTGTTTAGCTGCAGTCAAAATTTCTACGTCATCAAATAAAAATCTTATTACATTTCTATAGGTGAAAGATTGGAATTTCTCAGTGAAGGATATTCATAATCAGTAAATATTAATAACTAACTCCGAATGCAAAAATAACTAACTGTGGCGTTGAGTCATGACGTCAATGACGTGTTGGTGACGTCGACGTCATCCGCCGATTACGCTAAATAAAGCGAATAATTCCGGTTAAAATCATGCATAAACTGATTTAAAATGTAATAAATAGATTATTTAACTGCTGAGTTCGATCATTAGAAATTCCTTCACTCGATGGTAGGCGTGTTTGTTCTTTCACTCACTCCCATACGCTCGCTCGTGAAAAGAACCACACGTGAAAAGAACCACACGTCTACCATCTCGTGAAGGATTTCCCCATAATCGATACCAGGAGTTAAATAATATCTATTTATTCTCACTTTTCACAGATATTGCAATGTGTGAATTGTAAATATCTATTGTTGTGTATTGATTTCGATTTAAATGAACATAAACATGTTCATGAAACAAAACATGGCCGTAGAACTTTAAGTTCTTTAGAGTATATAGTATTTACCACAGTAAAAAACAAAACGGTTGTCCAAATACCGAGAGGTGTCATCAAAGGCTTCGATGATATCTGCCTGAGTATCTGCTGAAAGACTCAGCATGAAATCTCTTTCGTAGCAATACAAAAAAAAGTCTGCGAAAAGAGGTGCACAGTTAGTACCTATATAGATTCCAACAATAGTTGTTCCATACCTGATGGAATATTATCTAATAGGAAAATAAGTGCTCAAAAACTTCTTGCAAGTCCACTTTATTAGTTATTGGGTTTGTTACTGACCCCCTACAGTAATATGTGAAAGATTGGAATTTCTCAGTGAAGGATATTCATAATCAGTGATTGTAGGGGGTCAGTAACAAACCCAATAACTGATTTATTGCATCCAGCACCTTTTTTTAAGGAAACGCCGATATTTAACCCATTATAATGGAGCGTCAACGTCATTGAGACGTTCGCGCAATTTGACGTCATGACGTTGACGTCACGACCGGTACAGTTTAAAAACATTATTAAATTTACTTATTATGTTTGTTACTAACGATTTAAAGAACTATTTGCAAATTATTTAAATCTTTATCGACCCTGTATGAAATCTACTGACCCACTATAGAATAATAGAGGGTCACCATGTGACCGCTCTAATCCAATGAAATTCCTAGGATTTTGTGCGAGGTGCAATAAAGTGTAATGGTCCAAATATAATCTCAATATCTATCTGTTGTGGTTCTTGACAAGCAGCGATAACAAACTTTCATAAGGGACCGAACATTTTGATTTCTGGGATGGGGAGCTTGGATTTTCCTTTCAGCCGGAATAAATTTTTTGCATTTCTTTAAAGCCCGGATTTTTATTTCGCCTGGTACACTTGCCAGGTGTTTTTTTCGTCAACTTGAAAACCAGAATATTTTGTTTAAGTTTTACTATTCGTATAATAAGAAGAGCTGTTGTAGATCTACTCAATGTCTGTGTCGACGTTGGTTTTCAGTGGTTAGCCAAGTCCAATAATTTTAGCAACCACTGGTCAATGAAACTTGAAATATGTCATCAGTACCATCAATGACACTGGTAGACACATGTTCCATAAATCTGTATTGCATATAAGCAAAGTTATTTCCTTTTTCGACTTCAAAATTCTGGTTTCTGCAAGTCCTTGTGTTTCAAGAGGTGATTGTTAATTATTAATACAACTTCAGTAAAGCGTGGATGCTGGTAGACACATGTTCCATAACTCTGTATTGCATTTTAGAAAATTTAGGGCACTTTTTCTGGATAAATATTTTAGACTTATAATTTATTTTATTTTATTTGTTGGCAAGTCAATTTATTTCAATACCCACTAGCTATATATTTCTGTTAAAGGAGCTTGACAAGTGTCAGCAGAGTCATCAAAGACACGTTGACTCCTTCCAATGAAAATATTGTATTAATTCTATTTTTGTCCTATTCAGTAACACTTCACTTCCCCTCCCCACCCTCTTCAAGTTCATATTCCTTCTGGGGTATTGAAGGCCTTGCTTTAATATTTGGTATATATTTTTAATGACCACCCCCTCCCCGCACCCACTACACTCACCTCACCACCACCTAACCTCCACAATAACCCATGAGTTTACCGCTGAAAATTCCGAAAGAACACAAAGAACCATCCGCAAAAAATATTCTAGGTGCTGAGAATAGATTTTGAATTGAATTGAATTGACTGTTGTTTAGAGCCGCCCCACATAGAGGGGAAGTATACATAAGAATCCGGGAACCGTGCCCTACTCTTATTATCGAATAGATTCCTATGGTTCGTTAACGTGCTCGGAGGATAGACCAATACACGGGACCGCCCCGTTTACGTCCCCATCCGACGGTCGAAATAATGATTTTGAACAGAGAGAAGTAACAATGTTTTCTCATGTTTTATTTCAAAGGAATATTTAGCATAACCAATTAATATCTTTTTCAAACATATTGTTCAGTATAATAAAATAAATAGCCTTAGAAGGTTGGCAAATATTCATTGTCACCCTCAGAACTGCAATATTTACATACTACCACCAATGTATATCACATTTAGGCCATTATGTTTTATTATTTGTTTTAAGAACCATCAAGAGAGAGAATTGCTGTAGGAGAATTGGAAAAAAATAAAATTAAATGTTGATAAAGCATAGTTTAAAGCATAAAGCATTTATTTTATTTGAAAGGAAGAGAATGAAATGTTCTATCAAAATCTGGGAGGAGGTAGAAAACTAAATAAACTATCAAATTCCCTACGGAAAAAATGAAATACCTAATTTCGTTCTGTCGTAAAAGGAAGGGTTCGTAAAACTAATTGTCAAAACATAATGGCCTTATTACAACCAAGACTTATGTATACCACATTAATTATACCCATGACTTCATATGAATATCACATTCATTACTACCATGACCAATGTATACCAAATTACTACCATGACCACTTTATGACACTTTATACAACTCATTTACTACCACCATTGCCGGTGTATACCACATTTATCCCATTTATAACTACCATGATATATGTACATCGCATGTATTACAACCATGAATACTATCACTCGAGATTTCGATAAAGTTCTGAGTGGAAGTTGTGGATGTAGCCAGATTGTGGTTTAACATTTCCATGAGTGGCTGATGGAGTAGATCTACATTTATCATAGACTGAAGAGGGGGCCAGTTTATTTTCTTTCCTCTAATTGGACTCACAGCCAGATTATTTTTTTCCAAGAATGTGAGAAAAGGCTGAATTATTTGTTTTCAACAATTTGAGGGACTGTTCATTTGTTTTCCTCAAGTCACAGCCAGGATATTTTTTTCAGCAATTCAAGGGCCGGAATGATTTTTCAGGAAAAATCCCCCAGCCGCCCCACCCTCAGCCCCCTCCCCCCAGCCCCCCATCACACAAAATGGTCGGTACCTAATATCGTGTCTATGGTATCACTTTATGTCAAATATATCACAACTCCCATTAATCTCTTGTCTAGGTATCACCTCCATGTTACAGCACATCGCCCACCAAGCATAGATCTACACTGATAGTGAAAAGGGTGTGTGTCTCATTTCATTTTAACTTTCCAATTCATACGTCTACATTAAACATATGGTGCTTTCTGTTTTATTTCATGATTCATTGTAAAAAAAAAAGTGTTCCCATTACTTCTGCTACACAACGCCTGCTTAGAGAGTTCACATACATCATATCAAACAGTATCTCCCTCATTACTATAGCGTCTGTATCTATGTTATATACTGACATTATGCTATAAACACCTTTTGATTTGTGGAGGTGGGGATTAACCGAAGCATTGTGGTGTAGTGGTTATAGCGTCTGCCTTGCATTCGGGAGGTCGTGAGTTCGAGTCCCCTGACCGCGTCATACCAAAGACTTTAAAAATGGAGTAGTCACTTGTAACCCTTGCCTGACGAGCAAATAATGGGTAGTGCTACGACTGATTGACCAGTGTCAGAATAATGTGACTGGGTGGGTGGGGGTATCAGGTCTACTACGGCGTGGTATTCCAGTGTGGCAGCACTATAAAGAAACCATTGAGTTCGCTGCTTCAAGTAGACATATCATCACATCACACAGCAACACACAGATAAAAGTCCAGACATTGTGCCTATAATCGTCGGGTAGGACGCCTGTCGTAGGTGGAGGGACTATAATCCTTAGAAATACAAACACACACACTGGAGGTGGGATCGGTCATGTGGTCCATATATACATACATATTCCAAAGTTGATGAATTGCATGCTCGATGTTCTCGTTACTTAACTAAACATAACACAGAATGCTGGGTAATGTTTTTCAAGAATACATGAGCATTCAATTCTTTGACAAGCGCTTGGTCGCATCGATCAATTTGAATTTGATTAATAGCATCTAAAATTACTTCTCAACAGCCACACGGGAGCATATCTCTACTGTTTTTACCGTTTATCATTAGTAATGCAAATAGCTTAAATTCATTCGTAACTGCCAAAGCATCGCATAAATCATGGAGTTAAATGTTGCTGTGCTGTAAAAGATTAAGGACGTTTAAGAGCTACCAGCCTGTATTACGTTATTTCTCTTTACACACACAAGAGTAATGTCCAATTGTTGCTCTTTGGATCGCATGTAGAAATGAAATCATGCTTTTAAGCTAAAGCGGTTCGTGATATATAGTTCTTGTCTGCCTTTTAAATTGTTCCGCTTTTAAAATAATGGGAACCGTCCCGTTCAAATTAATTGATCGTAATGAGAAGCGGACATTATGCAAAAGCAACGTTTAAATGGTGATTAGAGAAAACTATTGCTTTAATTACGGTTGTTAAACTGCTGTTTGACACGAGATGCTCTATCGCGGTGTGTCTCTGGTTGTAGTGCATCCGTGGTCGAGGGGTTAACGACGTTGCGTTGCGTTGTAAACCTTCTCGCCACTCACCGCTGCTGGTTCCAATCCCAGTGGGAGTTCGACTTGTAAGTGAGAAAGTTTTGATTCTTACGGATGGCGGGAGGAATACAGTACTGGTTCTACCCAGGAATAAGTAGGTGGTCTGCCTCTACCACAAAAACATACCATCATATATAGCCTGGAAAATGACGTTAAATACCAAACAAACACATTCTCTGGTTGTTATGGTGGCAGTCAATTGCCGTCGTGATAATTTAGTCGCGATACTTTTTTTCCGGCTATTAAGACGACTTTTAAGCCCTTATAAGTCGACTTATAAGAAAAGCTCCTCCAGAAAGCATCCTGACAAATTGCTCTGCTAACTCGCCGTAAAGTCGCGATAATGCTCTGGAATAACAGTCAAGTTAGACTGCTACACATCATTGAGTGAAACGGGACGTGCGCAGTGAAGCAGTATATCCCCTTTCTTAAAATCCGAGTGATCCGAAGATTAAAAACTAACGCGACATATTAATCGAGCATTACCATGACTTCATGGATAAAGTTTGTCGTGATACTTATCTTAATAGCTGAAAAATAGTATCGCGACTAAATTATTTCGACGGCAGTTATATGCCACCATAGGTTGTAAAACACTTGGTTTCACATGCGATTATCTACCGCAGAGCTTTTAGAACTGCTATATTACACGCAATTCTCTACCGCGATGCTTTTCTGGTTTTTGGAACTGCTATTTAATATTCGATTCTTTACCGGTTGTTGAACATTTGATTTCACACGCGATTCTCTACCGCGGTACTTCTAGATGTGCTTCAAGAAATGCAATTTCACACGCGCTTCTCTGGTTTCAGAACTGCTATTTCACATGCGATGGTGATCTGCTTGTAGAACGGCTATTTAATACTCGGTTCTTTACAGGTGTGCTTTTTTGGTTGCATCACTGTTATTTCACACGCGTTTATCGACCACAATGCTGCTTTGCTTTTCATATGCGATGCGCTAGCGTTTCACACCTCTACCATGGAGTGTGTTGTTGATTTTATAATTTACCATATATGTACAATGTTTTACATTATTTTATTTTGCAATAAATCCAGTGTATTTGACAAACCTGTAAAAAATGCAATACAACGATCATTTCAACATTCAAACATTTCAGTTTATCACATAACTTTCTGTGTGGGTGTGGAATAACACCATTCTATATCTTCGATATACCACTAGTTGTATAAGTATGCAAATAAGCTTAGTATGCGCTGTCCAAAAAAATCGATAATGACTATGATCCAATTCCCACGGTTTATGTCGGTTTCGCATGTTAAAGCGACAGGCAAAATGCAATAAAAGTCGTTATGTGAGTTTTGTGCTAAATATAATCTAACATTCGTTCTCATTCATTTATTGAATTTATTAAATGAGTTGACAAAATGATATAATACGAGGCTCTTGCCGAGCATTATATCAATTTTGCTAACGAGTTGGCAAAATGATATAATACGAGGCTCTTGCCGAGCATTATATAAATGTTGCTAACGAGTTTAATAAATTCAATAATGAATGAGAACACATGTAAGATCCTCAATATACAGATTCCTCAAATGCCAAATTGTCGGAACCAATCAGATTTATTCCGTAGTACTTTCGTATAATATTTTTTGAAATATCTTAATATTGTATGGTTTAAACATGTTACCTTATATAAGGTTCGAACCCATAGTAGACGACGCTCTAACCGACTGCGCCAGGCGCCGTTGCGTGCGTATAAGCGTTTATTTATCCTCGCTGTATTGCACTAAGCATTTTAGCGAGCAGACCTCGGTTTTAAAGTCTCATCCGAAGGACTGGTAAAGTAGGAAATACTTTTGAAATATTTCGATAATTAACACAAATTCGGTCCTGGCTGGGATTGAACGCGCGATCCCTGGGTTACACAGCCGCAATGCTAACCATTACACCAAGGTGCTACCTATCCAGTTGTTGCGGTATTAAATAATATATAACAAATGCCACGATCTGCAATCTAATTGGTTCCGATAATTTGGCATGTCAGCGATCTCTATACGTGGTATTGTTTATTATATTTTGAATAACAACGCACCAGGCTACGGGTACCGTTACGCAACACACGCAGGGATTATCATTGACAAGATATTCAGTAGTGATATTTCTTCAAGTTCATGTTTTTGATTTTGCCATAATCGTAATTCATGTATTCTACCGTTTATAAAAATCTTGAAAGATTCCGCGTTTATTTATTTGTTAAATTTAAAACAGGTTTTGAATGAAATTGTCTTTTTAATCATTGGCATGTATTGAAATTACTAATCTTAAACTGTTATGGTGGAACAGAAATTACAAATCTTAAACTGTTAGGTTGTACAGAAATTCAAAATCAAACAATGTAGGACATTTCTAAAACCATAGGAACCAGCAGATCATATCTCAACTAATATAAATTAATTAAAAAAAAATATTGTTTACCTGTTCAAATGTGTCGAAAACTGGCCTTGGCCGGCATATAAACAACGTAGTTAAACAACTCTTACATCCAATGGGTATCGAAATATTTTCAAATTTATTTTCATATTGGAACAATATTTACAATATCTATTGGGTGATTTCAGTAAGTGGTTCAATTTGTTTGACTTCCAAAGAGATTGCTCACATGAAGAGGGATAGGAACCAATCAATTTGCAGATCGTAACATTTGTTATGTACTATTTAATACGAATGTATGGTGCCACTAACGAACCGCGCCTATCTACTATGTGTCTACTTACCTGAAGGTTCTGGGTTCTATACCCGTATAAGGCAGCATGTTTTAAAACCATTTTCTATTTAAAAAATAAATAAAAATATTATAAGAAACTACCATGGAATAAATATGATTGGTTCCTACCATGTGAGTACTCTGCAAATGTGGTGAAACTAAGCTCCGCCCAACATTGCGTGTATAGACTGGAAAGCCTACGCAAATCATAATCTACCTTTGACATCTGTCAGTTAAATGGGTCGCTGCTAGAGAGAGGGCGGGTGCAGATATAACGAAGTAACCTGGTTTGAACTATAACACATGAGTAATGAACCAATCAAAAAGATAGTTCACAATGTTGTTATTTTATGTTATTGGTGTGTCAAGAATGAATAATAATACAATGTTTGATCCGTTTTACAGTTAATTTCAGAGAATTGTTTTCACTCATGCTAGTGTAAAGCGAAATAGCATTAAAATACCAATCATACCATTGTGTTTGTTCTACCATATAATTATTAGTCATAACATATTTTTACTTGAACAGCTGCTGGGCCAAAAGCTTCGGTGACAAAGAATGGATCATATACGCACCTAACCTTACATGCCTGGTAGTAAGTACTTTACTTTATTCTTTATTGGTATGACTGGCACTGCTACCCTCTTGTTTTCGTAGGTTCCGTGTTATCTTTTTCCACATCCATTTCACGACAATTAGGCTATATCCCAGTTCGACAAGAACAACATAATAAGATCAGATAAATAAATAGGCGTAATTTCCTCCACGGAAAATGGAAATGACCACTCTGCTCGTGCAGGAGTAATACTTTTAGATGTATCACGCCGTTGGTATGTGTTCTTTGTTTTATTTGTAAAACAATTAACAAGGGATTGGTGTCATTCATATAAAGGTTCGTTCTACGTAGCATAACTTACATCCCCATGGATGTGCTGAAAAAAGTCTACAGAGGACCGGGAGTCATGTATTTTTTAAGAAAGAAAGCGTCTCATGAATGACATCGTTTAAAAACATAAACATTGAAATGAAAAGATAGTATATTCATAGACATAAAAACAAAAATGGATCTCATTTCAAATCCCAGTGTTTAAATGCTTGGAAAATGTCACAAATAGATCTTAATGTGATTTTAAACAAAAACTGTAAAACGTATTTACAGAAAAGGAGAACTATTAACTTGACACTATGCGATACCCCCAGGCACTTTCTGTGCTGCAATAGATGTACTTCACCTTCATACCGAAATTGCGTCCCCTAAAAGAGAAATTGCTTTATCGAAATTGGTTGAAACATCACGACATTTAATGTCAAAAGGAAACAAATCATGTCATCGAACTAGATTATTAACTCGAAACTGTGCATACTTGATATGTTCGTTGGTACGTTGACCTCAACATTTGACCTTTTATTCTGACCTTGGATACTCAATTTGCATTAGCGAAGTAAAAGCCATCTTAAATACTAGTCATACAGTATAAATTGCCAAGGTATTTTACTCATATAAAAGAAAAAGGTCATTGAACTCAAAATTAGGTCAGTGAATAGCTGTAATTTAAAGATTTAATTTAAAAATATGGAAATACTTACATTTAAGTTAAATGGTCAAAATGTAGGTCACCGTGACTTTCTTCTTCATTTTTGACAATAGACAATTCAATCGTGAACGCTCGGCCAATCCCATCATTCCTCGGAAGCAGTGTACGAGATGTTGCGAATGTAGACAATTGAAACTCTTAAGATCTCGTGTCGCGTCTCGTGTCTGGCGAGATGTTCATATTACCTTGAAACCTCAAGGTAACTCTTAATGACGGTCTTACAGTGTATCTATTCAATGTGAGTAGTCTATTTTTTAAAATAAATGCTATGACTTCAAACGTAGTTAACAGAGACCTATTTAAACTTGACCAGTGTCACCTGCAAATGAAAACTAGCTCAAAATGTTAGAGTGACCTACTTCATCATGTTTAAAGACATATACTGGTATTGTAACTTGGCATGCAATATCGTTGTGCCTCAAGGTCACGAAATGAAACAATTATTTCAACATCAACAAAGGGTCAATTAAATGTAATATGTGAGTACTATTGCACTGAGCATAAAAACAAAGTCAATACCATCGATTCGACAATAATTAGTGCAGTCTGTAGTTTAACATATCTCAAAAACTAGTTATCGATAGAAGTTCATACGTAGGTTTAAATATTTTGGGTGTATTTTTAAAAAAAAATAAGCGTATAACAATAGGATATTTCATAAATATTAAAGGCTGAAATGTCTTATGTTTATAAATGTCCAAATACATTATACTTATAATCATTATTATTCTTGCAATTATTATTAGTCGTATTGTTTTATATTTCAGGCAAATATATACTTCCTCTGTCGCATACTCAGAATACTTCTCACACAACTGCAAGTTCATCCGAATGAACCGAGCAACTTCCGGTTTGTATATTTGTCTTGACTTTCCAATGTTTTGCTTACACCACCGGAAATTATTGCGTTTACTTCACCATCAAGCAACATTTGTTATTTACCGGCGATACGTGCGCCATTTTAATTATAGGTACGACTCATCGAGCTAAAAATATCCCTAAATGACTAGGTCACCCGCCAGTATATCCTTCTTTCTTCCATACCGGATAAGGTGACGGGTGCTGGAAAGCCTGATGGGGGACACATGGGGGAAGGTAAAAGTCACGCGCTGATATAAACAATGACAGTTGCATGGCGGCATTGTGTAAATAAACATGCAAAACGTAAGTAGTTAGCGACGTAAACAACTAGAATATAAATGGTATGCCAGAAAAGAATCAATCATGGGTATCCGGTTCAGATAGGGAAATTCCAACACTCGGTATAATTGTTTTAATTCGAACCTCGGCAAATAAAGTCAGTTATACCTCGTGTTGGAATTCCCGATCACCGGATACCCATGCGAGATTCTTATATTACCCCACTCCGCATACGGTGTATGTCTATGTTGCATAAACGGAACATCATTCGACCTTGGAAAAATTCTTCCCAAAGCATCAAAGCATTTTGATTGACAGGAAATATGGATTAACCTGCGTCTGAAATTAACATGACGTCCGTTGTCAAATCATTTATTCATTCAACCAATCAAAAGGTACCTCTGACAAACAATAGCTCTATATTGTTACACATCTATACTCCGATATCAGCAATAGGGCGGAGATATCTCAGTACTGGCATCATGTTAATGGTATTGTGTTCGACCAGGAACTTCTAATTATTCTTACTAGAGGTTCCTGGTTCGACCAATCAAATCTCGCATGCATGACGTTCGACCAATCAAATCTCGCATGCATGACGTAATCAACTTCGACGATGCAGGTCAAAATAAAGCATATGCATTAATTTCCAGCAGTGTAGTTATGTTCTTTATTGCATGCATTTATGTACCGATGGAACTATAACTAAAAATGAAAGTGTGTAACATGCGTGGTATAGTACTTGAGTTGGCCATTGGTTATAGACGCATGGTTTACTTTAAAAAAAAAAAGGCTTAATTGTTAGTCGTGAAATTTAGGTTTAGTGTATTAAAGCCAACATAGTAAATTGAATATGCCTTGTAATGAACCTCTGTAGTTTATACACCTCTGTAGTTTATACACCTCTGTAGGTTTATACACCTCTGTAGTTTATACACCTCTGTAGTTTATACACCTCTGTAGTTCATACACCTCTGTAGTTTATACACCTCTGTAGTTTATACACCTCTGTAGTTCATACACCTCTGTAGTTCATGTAGTTTATACACCTCTGTAGTTAATACACCTCTGTAGTTCATACACCTCTGTAGTTTATACACCTCTGTAGTTTATACACCTCTGTAGTTCATACACCTCTGTAGTTTATACACCTCTGTAGTTCATACACCTCTGTAGTTTATACACCTCTGTAGTTTATACACCTCTGTAGTTCATACACCTCTGTAGTTTATACACCTCTGTAGTTTATACACCTCTGTAGTTTATACACCTCTGTAGTTCATACACCTCTGTAGTTTCTAAAGCTATGTAGTTTAGAAGTCCTTTAGTTTACATGTAAAAACTGTTTGCATTATTTTTTCCATGACAATTGTTTATCAACAATAGTGCAGTGTACGAGGGTTATGAATAAAGCCACGTGATAATACACTACTGTAATAAATATGCAAGAGTATGGGAAGCCATAACCGTCAAAATGTGGATATTTACAAACCATTCAATGACAGGCCATTTAATTCAACATGAAGTCATTTGATGACGTACATATTGATTCGATGCGACGTGTAAACTCGGTTCATTCGTTACAAAGTGAATTGATACGGTTCAAAGTGAAATGATACGATGTAAAATTTCAAACCATACGACGCAAAGTCATTTGATGACGTACATATTGATTCGATGCGACGTGTAAACTCGGTTCATTCGTTACAAAGTGAATTGATACGGTTCAAAGTGAAATGATACGATGTAAAATTTCAAACCATACGACGCAAAGTCATTTGATGACGTACATATTGATTCGATGCGACGTGTAAACTCTGTTCATTCGTTACCAAGTGAACTGATACGGTTCGAAGTGAAATGATCGGGCGAAAACACAATCCGTTCGACAGAAACTGATTTCATTACGTGCAAAGTGAAACGGTGCGACATCTGGCGGCGATATTTGCCACATCACTTGCAGGGTTATTTCCCCTACATAATATATGATAAATCAAAGTATTAAAAGTACTGAGAATGCAAGGTTTGATAGGAAAGACTGTATGGATATTTGCACGATCAAATTTCCATAAATTTTACATAGTTTTAGCCAACTTGGCGATCTTTGGCGACCTACCAAAATCTTAGAGGGTCAATCCATTCCAAATATATTGTGACAAGGATTTGGCAATTCACAGCATTTAAAATTCTGATGGAAATTGTTGCAAATTATTGGGAAAGCATCATAGATTTAAAAAACACACACTCTAAGCAATTTATTGCAAAATGGTATCTGATTACATTACAAGGGCCCAAACATGGCCCATTTTAAATCCATTGACATCCGAAATTTGTTCAGGAATTCTAAAAATACCATCTATGAAAGGCCAATCATAGGTACAGGTATTCAAAATTATATCATTGCAGTATCTTGATTGGTCAGTGAGATTTTTCCTTATATAAGTTGTACCGAAAAATGGTACCATTCACAATTTGGCAAAAAGTAAGTTTTTTCCCCAATTTTTTTGAATATTTTTGAGTGAAACTTTTAACAAAAAAAAGAGGAAAACTATATGCTTTTACGGGAGGGTAATTAAATACTACAAGAGAATGTATAAATGGTAATGTGTTTGCAAAGTATTTAAGCATACAATATTTCATGCTTGTGTTTGTAAAGTATTTAACATACAATATTTCTTGCTGTTGGTTAATTAAACAATTAAACCTTGTCACTGTTCTTCGAGCTAGCATTTATTGAAATTCTACAACAAATTTATATAAAAACAAGCTTTATAATAAACTTTATTCATTTCTAAGTCGAATTAAGTCAATTAATTACTTGTATAAAGCGAGTAAGTCACGAAAAATAAAGTATTATCGGCATTCACAAATGTCTGTCTTTCGTCCCCGATGTTTTTATCGGCGATTTTCTCCAGTCTAAAATCGATTTTCTGCATATAAAATGCAAGAAAAAATGCTTATTGTAGTGTTTCCTTGTATTGTAATTTGTACGCACCCCCCTTTCGGAAACCTTAAAAGAAGTAAAAAAACTGCGTACTATACAAGGTAAAATACGGTAGCTAGGTAGCTAGATTTGTATTTTTTTTTTTTAGTTAATACTACAGTAAAGTTTCTTTTCAATGTGTGGGACAGACATAGAGAAGTTGAATCAACGGGTAGTGCCTCTTGTTAAGTTATTTGTCCCTGCAGCAGAAGACTAGAACAGTTTTCTAGGTTACGCCACTGAACTACTTGGACAAGTTCAAAACCAGTTGCATCAGACTAGACACATCAGAGTTATAGCCTTTGATTTTTTAAACAAGAAATTCGTGGATTCACATGTCTCGATTAACGGGGTCTGGACTTAAAAATAAAACGATCAATGATGCTTAAATGAGGTTGTAAACATTTTAGTAACTAAAACAATGGAGTTTGCCGTTTGCTGAGATGACCTTTAAGTGCATTTGTTTAAAAGTAAAATGCCATTCTATAAAAAACAAGAGGCCCAAGAGGGCCTGTGGATGCTCTACTGGCTAAAACGGCTCTTACATCAAGGGTTGTCGACATAACATTCCCATCAGTATTTTTTTTTAAACATTGCAAAAACAACAGGGATAGGATGGCCTTAGATCGCTCACCTGGTAATCATGGGCATTAAGTCTGCAGTGTCTAGTCTGGCATGGGTATTTTTTAATTTGTCCCACTTCTATGAATGAAATTTTCTAACAATGGGGCGGGGTGGTGGGGGACGGGGTTAAATTAACATTCTAAACAAATATGGTAAAGATCAGATAAAAAATGAAGTAACTACAGATTTAACAAAGGAAATACAATATAGCATTTTTCAGCAAATCAAGGGCCATAACCTGTCGTTACTAACAAGATCTAGCTGTTTTCGAACTTGTCCGAGTTTTCATTGATATACCGCGATTTGCACAACTAGACATCATACTGAGGCTTCCTGCCAAATTTTGTAGAAAGTTTAGGAGGAGTAGAGCCGACAAGAAATTTAAATGTGAAAGTGCCATAACTCCGTCATAAATCAGCGAACTGGGAAAAAGCGAGTTATGCACAACTAGACATCTTACCGATGCTTCCTGCCAAGTTTCGTCGAAATCCAACAAGGCTTTAGGAGGAGTAGAGCCGACAAGAAATTTAAAAGTAAAAATGTCAAGGGGCCGTAACTCCATCAAAAATCAACGAACCGAAAAAAATAATGAAATAAAAAAATAATCAAAAAATAAATAAAAACATAAAAAATTATATATAGTTTAAAACAAATTTAAACAAAAAAAAATGTACAAATAATAAAAGAAAATATACTAATAATAAAAAAAAAAGGCAAAACATCTGGTAAAGTTTGGTAAAGATCAGATGAAAAATGAAAGCCCTGTCGTATTAACGAGGCAAAATATAGCATTTTTTAACTAAATCAAGGGCCATAACTCCGCTGTTACTAGTCCGATCTGGCTGGTTTTCGAACTTGTGCGAGCTTTCATTGATATTAACAATTTTTTTTAAAGTTTTGTAAAGATCGGATGAAAAATGAAGGCCCTTGGCCAGTAGAGCTAAAAATCATCAGCTCCAGAAAGTAGGTCAAGGTCATAGAAATCCATGGATCCAAAAAGATGCACTACCCAAGACACAACAGTGTCAAAATAGAATATGTTTTCTTCCAAAGATTAAGCTATAAATTAGGTTTAAAACATCTAGTGCATAATTATAGTTCATGAGAGAGTGATGTAAATGTACCAATTAAAGTTATCTGCCCTTTGCTTGGATGGTGAAGGTCACATCCACATTTGCTTTGTCACGTTGCCATGTACCACTCAAGATACAACTATAAGCAAAGAGTGCATACAGTTTGTAAAAAAGTGACCTAAACGCAAAAGTTGAAGGTCACGATTAAGTTATCTGCCCTTTGCTTGGAGGGTCAAGGTTACTTTCACATTTGCATTGTCACGTTGTGATGTACCACTCAAGATACAACTATAAGCAAAGTTTTAAAGGTCTAGTGCATACAGTTTGTGAAAAAGTGACCTAAATGCAAAAGTTGAACCTAAAAATTATTAAGTTATCTGCCCTTTGCTTGGAGGGTCAAGGTCACTTCCACATTTGCTTTATCACGTTGCGATGTACCACCCAAGATACAACTATAAGCAAAGTTTGAAAGGTCTAGTGCATACAGTTTGTGAAAAAGTGACCTAAACGCAAAAGTTGAACCTAAAAAGTATTAAGTTATCTGCCCTTTGCTTGGAGGGTCAAGGTCACTTCCACATTTGCTTTGTCACGTTGCAATGTACCACCCAAGATACAACTACAAGCAAAGTTTGAAAGGTCTAGTGCATACAGTTTGTGAGAAAATGACCTAAACGCAAAACTTGAATGTTGACGCCTCCGCCGCCGCCGGAGAAGCAACACCTATGTCTCTTTTTTTCTTCGAATAGGCGAGACAAAAACTGTTTTCCGGCCTTAGACTATTCAAGCCAGTAGAGTGATACAGGCCCTTTTGTGCATCTTGTTCCCGGAAGAATACTTAATACACGCCACTCTGTAAATGACATAATTTTAGACATGGAAGTCATCTTGAGTGACAGTTTGGCCATGAACACAAATCACAAATCTGTCTATCCATCAGCAATTTCATAAAATAATATTCTAGTCTAGATTTGAAACAGTTTAATGACAATTGATCACAATATATTTGGAATGGATTGACCCTGCAAGATTTTGGTAGGTCGCGAAAGATCGCCAAGTTGGCTAAAACTATGTAAAATTTATGGAAATTTGATCGTGCAAATATCCATACAGTCTTTCCTATCAAACCTTGCATTCCTAGTACATTTAGTACTTTGATTTATCATATATTATGTAGGGGAAATAACCCTGTAAGTGATGTGGCAAATATCGCCGCCAGATGTCGCACCGTTTCACTTTGCACGTAATGAAATCAGTTTCTGTCGAACGGATTGCGTTTGCATCGCACCGACTGTGTTTTCGCCCGATCATTTCACTTCGAACCGTATCAGTTCACTTTGTAACGAATGAACCGAGTTTACACGTCGCATCGAATCAATATGTACGTCATCAAATGACTTTGCGTCGTATGGTTTGAAATTTTACATCGTATCATTTCACTTCGAACCGTATCAATTCACTTTGTAACGAATGAACCGAGTTTACACGTCGCATCGAATCAATATGTACGTCATCAAATGACTTTGCGTCGTATGGTTTGAAATTTTACATCATATCATTTCACTTCGAACCGTATCAATTCACTTTGTAACGAATGAACCGAGTTTATACCGTATCATTTCACTTCGAACCGTATCAATTCACTTTGTAACGAATGAACAGAGTTTACACGTCGCATCGAATCAATATATACGTCATCAAATGACTTTGCGTCGTATGGTTTGAAATTTTACGTCGTATCAATTCACTTTGTATCGAATGAACCGAGTTTACACGTCGCATCGAATCAATATGTACGTCATCAAATGACTTTGCATCGTATGGTTTGAAATTTTACATCGTATCATTTCACTTTGAACCGTATCAATTCACTTTGTAACGAATGAACCGATTTTACACGTCGCATCGAATCAATATGTACGTCATCAAATGACTTCATGTTGAATTAAATGGCCTGTCATTGAATGGTTTGTAAATATCCACATTTTGACGGTTATGGCTTCCCATACAAGAGTAAGTCAAAAAGTCGCCCAGTCTTTTCTTTTCATTTCGTGAGCAATAGAAATTACTTCGTCGATTACCTTAATCCGCTTAAAGGAAATAGACAAGGCAGTTCCGATTGTGCGGAAACAACTTATGACGTCACCATACAAACAGGATAAATATATAGGCAGCTACCTTAATAAATGTAGTTATGTGGCATTTATGTGGATTTACAGAATGTTTTATTTAAAATGCGTTGTTTTTTTTTGGAAGTAAATGGCGATAAATCACGCATAAATATGTTAGTATTGTGTGCAGCAAACCAGCTTATAGACTTGACTTCTAAACACTTATTGTAATATAACATGCAATAGTTAAAGTAAATAAAATAAGTGACAGGTAACATATTTAATTAATAAAGGCCTATATATGATAAGGGCGAAAATTGCCCTAATATTGAAGTTTTTAATTCACACATTTTGAATACCTGTTTTAGCTACAAATGGCTACAAGTGGACCGAATCATTATTAAAACTCATTAAAAGTAACTTTAACGGCTCTAAATGAGTTTAAGAGACTCACAAACAAGTAATTTCTTTCAAACAAAAATGAATTTTAGTTTTTGCAATTTTCAGTCAGTTTTCTTGGTCCGGGAAATACAGATTACATCTCGAGCACAGCTGTATTTTGTTATCACAGGTAATTGATACGGGCGCATCATCAGCAAAAACAACCGTGTGTGCTCGGAGTGCGCTCTGCATTGTTAAGACCAAAAAGTTGCCCGAAAAGGTTAGAAACCTACAAAATACGACAAAATTAATAAAAAAGCCACTTTTTGAGAACAGTTAACATTTTATAGATAAATAAAACAGAATAACATTTGAGATTGAATATAATTAATTTACTTTAACATTGCAGTAAAAATAAGAGTGAAATATTTTTTTTGCATTTCGAATATTTTATCCTCTTATCATACCTTGTACTTTAGTATGGAATGAAAATAAGGGTACAAACATACCTTGTAACATATATTAATATATTTTGATATCTGAAAATAACAAACGCCTTTAGCATTGATCGACATGAACTGCAGTTACAACATGTCAGCTGTAAAAAAAAATCATACACACTTGAATGTACATGAAGTTCTCGCATAAGTAAATTACAAATATAAACACTTGGATACATGAAGTTCTCGCATAAATAAATTACAAATATAGACACTTGAATATACCGCGTCATGTATTACGCAAGTAATTCTGATAATTTATAATTTGCCAGAATACACGCTTGAATAATAGCTATGTCGTGAACCATAATTCTGCCATCAGCAAACGTACCCAGAGTTTCGAAACCACGTGACCTTTTGATTATGCGTAAACAAAGCGCTCGACTTCTTCATAACTTTCTTAATACTTAAAGAGTTGTGTTCAACTAAAGCACACATACCCTTAGATCGTGGGTACTTCCCTGTGCCTCAAATGATAATTCGATGTATTCAGTACTACTGAGATTAATCTTCCCAAAACGTACGCGGTCATAGTTTTCTTTCATTTCCAAGATTTTGGGAGGGCTAATCTCAGAAACTACTGGATGAATCGATTTGTCTTTTGCGGCAGAGGAGTGAGCTCCCTTTGGAGGTGTATGTGCGCTTAGTTTAATAAAATGCGTTATGTGTTAAGCAAAATATAAAGCAAACAACCTGAATCGAGCGCTTTGTTTACAACTTGTTGCCGTCAAAATGTCGCATGGTTTCATCGCCCTTATAGCACATCGACAAGACTCACATCTGTATGATCTGAAATATACCGCGTCGTGAACTAGTGTAACGACATCTGTATCGTACATGATTTGAATATACCGCGTCGTGAACTATCGTTACGGAATGGTTTGAATATACCGCATCATGAACTATCGTTGCGACATCTGTATCGTACATGATTTGAATATACCGCGTCATGAACTATTGTTACGGCATCTGTGTCGTAACATGATTTAAATATACCGCGTCATGAACTATCCTTACGGCATCTGTGTCTTCTTTCTTTCAGGAAAGCATTAAAGGCGACCTTTGTCCTGATCCCTCTGTTCGGGGTCCAGCTGACTGTCATGATATACAGGCCCCCTCTGGATTCCCGGGGATCCCTTCATTATGAACGTATTTCAGAATTCATCACAAATTCGCAGGTAAGATGAGAAAAAGAAATTCATAAAATTACATGAAAAATGTGCCTCTATGAAAACATATAAAAATAAAGTCGTACGCAGATATATTACAGCAATTAATTCATTACATATCTACCCTTGACATGGACGAGTTCATATTGTTTTTTTATCAATGGCATCGGATAACGTTATGTACAATAAACGCCGAGGTATTCCGCCTTTCTGTTATATCGGTCACTATGATATAGTCTCTTACAAAACATATCGTGTATATCAGTTTACAGTTGCGACCATACAAAAGACAGAAACCGCAATTTTGTTTCCATGGACATCGTTTCAAACTAACCCAATGTTTATACTGTTATTCAAGACCAAAACATATGTTCATTGATATGCTATTAAAACATATGTAGTATAAGATACTGTAACATGTGTTTCTTTTCTGACTTAACGTGTCAATATAAGATTCAATAGAAAGGGATCTCAGGTTCAAACTTGTATCTTGTGGGGAAAATTAAGCTAGGAAAATTAAGAAAAAATAGGCCTTTCCAAATTATTGTGGATTGCTTGTGTTACAATATGTAAGTTTAATTCATACGATCTTGACCTACTTTTACACGCAGGTTTTTATTTCGTGATGAATTGCTTACATATATCCATATGAGGATCTGTTTTCTATCACGTTACCTTAATTTCATTTCAGGGTTTCTTCGTGTCACTCATATTCTGTCTATGCAATGGAGAGGTGGGTATAAATGTATTTATTTTATTAGTATTGTTGTACTAAATGTTACCGGTCCTTGTTTATTTTGGAGCGCAATAAGTTAGTCCACCTCTTGCATTTGTAATAGATAATGGAGACATTGTATATTTATTCACAGATAAAGAAAATTCAGATTGTTTAAATGATTAGCTTGCTTCCATTTCCTCTGTTGATGAAACAAATGCTCAATTACCGCAGTTTAATTTGTTAACTAATTCAAAACTAGATGAGATTATAATTCAAGAATCAGAAATAATTGATGTCATTAATATTTTGGTAGTAAACAAAGTTAGCGGAGAGGATGAAAAAAGTCATACAATGTTTAAGGAAACCGTTAACCACTGTTTATACTGTTTAACCCTTCTTTAAATGAAGGCGTATATCCCGATTGATGGAAAACTGCTACTGTTATACCATTGTTCAAAGCAGGCGATTCAAATTCGCCCAATAATTACAGACCAATTTCTTTACTTAGTTGTGGAGGAAAGATTATGGATCGAATTAGTTTTAAACATATTTTTAGTTTTTTTAATTTTCAATGATTTACTCTTTGTTTTAATTTTCAATGATTTACTCTTTGCGAATCAGTTCGGATTTTGACCAGGTCATTTTACAGTTTATCAACTCCTAGATATTTACCATCATATTTGTCAAACAGTCGTTGCTAAACAATTCATGTATATAGTATTTGCCGATATTTCCAAAGCATTTGATCGGGTTTGGAAAAAAAAAAAATATTTAAACTCAAACAAAATGGTATAGATGGCAAACTGTTGCTATGGATCGCAGATTATCTTTCTAATAGATCTCAAAGAGTTCTTAGAAATACTGCTAAATTAGATTCGAAATTAACTTTAGCCGGTGTACCTCAAGGATCTGTTCTTGGGTCCCTTTTCTTTTTAATATATATAAATGACATTGCTGATAATACGCTAAGCATAACTAGACTATTTGCTGACGACAGCTCGCTTTCAGTTTCGACATCAAACATACTAAGTAGATGATATGGAAGGTATTTTAAATCATGATTTACACATAATGTCCGAATGGGCTAAAACATGATTAGTTACGTTAAATCCAAAGTAAACTGAAGTATTATTCATGTGTTCGAAAACCGAATTTCTTTTTCAATAATGTGCAGTTAGAATTTGTAAAATATCCCAAACATTTGGGATTAACTTTAAGTAACGATGGTGAATGGCATGAACACATCAATAATATGTTATCGTCAGCATCAAAGGTTTTAGGTTGGATGAGATGCCTTAAATATAAAATTAGACGGAAAACAGTTAACCAGATATATATTTCATATATGCGACCGATATTGGAGTATACTTCTATTGTTTGGGATGGCTGCACAGTTTATGAAAAAAAAATCTTTAGAATAGCTACAATATGAAGCTGCAAGAATTGTTACAAGATTAACTAGGTCCGTTTCAATTAATAAGTTAATGGCTGAATTCGGTTGGCTCTCATTAGCAGGCAGGTGTGTTTTTCAAAAACTTATCACCGTATATAAAGAAAAATACAATATGTTTCCAAATTCAATAGCTCAATTACTTTCCCCCTTCGTCAGAGATGTAAACGATCTCGAATGACTATTTTCAAAATCATCAATACCATCATCGCTAAGCCTTTGGAATGATTTACCCATACATATTAAGGAATCACTATCATTAGACACATTTAAAAGCTCTCTTCTTAGGACGTTGTTCCAAAATACTACTTATGTGGCTCAAGGTATCTTTCAATC
This sequence comes from Cyrtodaria siliqua, assembly GCA_037043455.1. Taxonomy (NCBI): domain Eukaryota; kingdom Metazoa; phylum Mollusca; class Bivalvia; order Adapedonta; family Hiatellidae; genus Cyrtodaria; species Cyrtodaria siliqua. The sequence goes on from JAWPHD010013173.1 coordinate 63,239, forward strand.
ATTCATGCTCGTTTAAGAAATGCATGTAGCGATCTAAATCATGACTTGTATTTAAATCACTTGCGCTTATCATCAAGTTGTGACTGTGGAGATCAAAGAGAGGACGTTGAACACAACTTAGTTAAGTGTTGTCGATATAGTGAACAAAGGCGTCCGCTCTTTATTTCGACAGGACCGTTTCGCCCGTTAAGTGTTGATAAGTTGTGTTCTGGTAAAGTTGTGTTCTGGTAATACAGAGCTGAACGATAGCGATAATGAGCTTGTGTTTATAGCAGTGCAAAAATATATTAAAGATACCAGGCGTTTTCGCTGAAACTCACTATGTTCACATTTGATCCCTTACGAGACGTGTTTAACTGTCTGTCCATTTTCTCCTCTTCCTTTCTATTTACATATATCTGTTAACTTCAGTAATGCATTTCCTATACTTTTCGTTTAAAACATTTTATGATTGTAAAACTGCCATATTATTTGTTTTGTAAACAAACTGTATAGGGACAGGCCGTAACTAATGTTGTAGAACTTATGGCCCAACCCTTTTGCAAACTAATGTAAATGTTGCAAGAAAATATGTTTAAAGCAAAAAAATAATAACAAGTTAGTCTTTAGACTCTTGCGCGGCCGATAGAAGAACATTTCACTGAAAGAAAAAGAGTTATTCCGCCCGGAAATGACGTCACACTGTATTTTATATATGGTGTAACACACCCATTGGAAAATGGCGTCCAGTAAATAGTTTTTCTATTTGTTTGTAAAGAGTCAGTGTTCCGTTTTATTTATATAACATTGGTCTAGCTGAAACCTTTTTCAAGCATGATCATGTTAATATTGGGATTTAGTTGTTTGCTTACATGGAAACGCGTGTATGAATACAATAGTTTAGCATCTCAGTGTTTATCCAAACAGTGCAGTGAATCATTCAGTGATTCTTGAACCAAGTTCATTCTTAGATACCCTCCCCTCTCGCTCTCTCCCCCACCCCAACCGCATCTCACCCTCCCCGCCCCCCCCCCCCACCCCCCCTCCCCACCCCACCACACCCACTTTCTCCCTTTTCTGAAGATTGTTTGGCTGCACACTGGCCATTTGTCGTGAGAATTGAAATTATTCTTATTATAACGCGCCTAGATATTAATTACAATGTTGCAGTTGCATAGGAACATGACGGCACAGGCCCCACCATACATTGGAGAGGGGACCAGATTATGTCCCGCACCCACCCCCACCCAATTGTTTTATAATCTCATTTTTGTTTTCCAATTCTGCTTCAGGTGATCTCTCTACTGCGTCATTCATGGAAGCGACGGTCTGACGATTTCCATTTCAAGAGAGGCCACACAACAACCAGCTTAAACATGACTAACTCAGTTGTCACGCGCTACCATTCGGAGAAAAACTCTCCTAACAGAAATCTAAACACATTCTTTAAGACAGGCAATGAACCTTCTGAAATGTGAATGAAGGCAATGAACCAATATACTGTGCGGGTTCAGGATATGAAGATTATAGGAGGGTCCAGCCTATAAAAAAACACTGACAACCAAAACAATGCCCTAAACTCATGTGTATTGATTTGCTTAAACTCTCATGTGGGATCGGGACCCCTGCAACTATCACCGTTAGAACCGCTACGGAACATATATGTAGATGCTAAAATGACGTACGTATTCGAAACATCTCGATCAATTCATGGAATCATATCTCGAATGTATCTAGAAGGAATCCATGTTGGTGACGTCATACTAACATGGCGGCACTCCAGAATCACAAAATAGCATTCGCAGTCAAAATCAATATTATCATCAAAGTTTTTGCAATGTCGTTTAGCCGATTGTTCTATCTACACTTTAGTTGAATGAAAGAGCTGATATATTAGACATCACTTGTATTGTAATACAAAACATGTGAACCAAATCATTCATCAACACGTGTGGCTAACGGTCATATTGTTAATATATCAACAGTGCACTATTTTCTGGCCCGTTGACTTCCGGCTAACAAAACGTCAAGTGTTTGAATATTTTTTTATTATGATGAATGACATAGTTGGCCGACCATGTACGACTGATGCCATACGGTGCTGTAATTGGATATATTGCATTGGTTATATAATGCTCGTGGATATAAGCGGCTACTTGACTGTAGCATATCAAAAACAATATTACTCAGGACGGCGTTCTTTTGAACGGATTACAGACAGTTGTTTTGCCACTCATCAGGTTCAGGGGAGGAGCTTCTCTGATGGGAGGAGCTTATCTAGAGATTGTCTTCAGTTTGATTGTGTTTCACCGTTTTACTTACAACTAGCCCTAACCATAAACTAATGTTGACGCATGCTGACAGAACGGACAGTAATCTTTTTCGTGATTGTCTATAAAAATCCTCTGTCTTTTAATGTTTTACGTCTATCTATATTTTTATAAAAAAAATATATTCTCACATTTTAAATAAATTTATCTTTTGCGCTTTTAAATAGACTATGTCGAAGCTGCATTGAATTATCCGGAAGACATCACAGCTATTTGCGTATGTTTAAAGGTTTTAAGACCATTAAGTTCTAATAATACGCTGAAATAAAACTTATTTCCTAACTTAGATATCATTTTCTGATGTCAAGCTTAAATAGCATTTTCATTTTACATTTTATCATATATGCATGTTCTTCTTGGTACCTGTGGTGTTAATATAGAGTTGTTAGCGATTTGAGACGAAGTTTTATGGATAGATAATCACCAGCTTCAACGGTTATTAGTTACTCGACATGACTATAAAGAGCTAAGGCTATCCTTAAACAAGAGTTGGTTTGCTGTGCTCCGACCCAAACAATTGTAAGTGGGTAGGTAGGTAGGTAGGACATTGTTTGTTGTTGTTGTTGTTTTGTTTTTTACCAGGTCTTCTGGTAAAACATAATGTTCCTAATATTCGCGCGATTTGCCGCTCGATCCTAAAAAATAAAGAAAAAAGAAGTCTCGTAAATGTACAACAACAAAAAAAGTTCGATAACTGCCTTTTAGTAAGTAGGTCGGAGCACAGCAAACCTTTAAGGATGGCCTAAGGCAGGGTCATTTACATATGTTGATACATTTGAAAGTTGTATAGGGATTATTATAATGTAACTTGGTTGCCATGCTGTTTTTCATCATTTTACGTGCAAGATAACAACTCATTAAAAGATAAAACAGTGCAATCAGACAACAGCCTTTTATCGATATTTAAACTGACATAAAAATGAAAAAATAGAACAAACAAATATTAAACAGGATCATAGCACGTAAATAATAATATATAACAGACTGCTGCCAGTGCTTGGCATATCCCTTTTATCTTCGTTGCGTCACATGTCACATTCATTATCTCGATGTACATGGAGGATGAGCCTGGCATGTTCATGCCTGTTAGGCGCCATATAACCTTTCATGTGTTGGTGCGCCTTAAAACCCCAATTCAATTCAATTCACATTCATTGCTTCTGCTTATACGTGTTCTTTTTGTTTGTTTATGGATGGCTTCTGTTTTTTAATTGTATAATGATATAAATTGCAAATTAATGATTGTAACTGGATATACTAGTTGTATTTATTACGGGTAGTTCATTTAGTGAATGGTTCGAGCCCTCATCGGACCAGGAATCTTTATGTGTGGAAGCTATCCAGCTGCATTGCGGTTTATGTGTTGGTGCGCCGTAAAACCAAATTCAATTCGTGCACGAAAATTGTCCGGGGAAACACCTGGGATCTTCCTCCACCAATGGAAGCTGGAAAGTCACCATATATTGGTGCGGCTATAGAATCCATTTCAATTCAATTCATTTAGTGAAGCACGTAAAACTCGTTTAAAAGGTAATTTTTAATTAAACAAATGCATATAAATTTAATAATATTACACTACATTATATGTTTGAGGTTTTTCTACAACTTTCAGTCATATCATGACTGTGTCTACTTGTAGCAGTGAGCCCGATGCTCCACTTAATAGTGCTGGAAGACCACGCTGCAGGCACATGACATGATACCCCACCCACACACATTATACCGAAACCTGGCCGACCAGTCCTATAACTACCATGTTTATGCTGACCGTCAAGTAATGAAGCTACTGTTGTAAAATGTTTAGTCTTTGGTATGACCCGGCCGGGGATTGAACCCACGACCTGCAGCATTCGAGGCAGACACTCTACCACTAAGCCAAATTAGCGGTGTTAATGTTTTACAAGCCATACTTTAGAATCATATTTGACACATTGATGTCACCTATTCTTAATTAGTGCAATATGGGAGTTTTGACGGACAGGCTAACCAAACGGAAAGCGTTAATTTACAATTTTGAAAATCATTGCAATGACGGCAACGCAAAATGGTGAAGCTGCATATATTTTTGTTTGATGTTGAGAGTTTAGCATACAATGTTGTGAGCATTTGTATTATGTTCAGTCTATCGAAAAAGTGTGTATTGTATTCATAAAAACCCACGTCAGATAAGGAATAACATATTTCCAATATGTTTATAGTGTGTTAGATCAAAACTTAAATGTTTGGGACTGATAACCAGGCATTCCCCTGGCACAATATAAACTCATTGGAAATAATATTTCTTAAGTCTAACGTCATTATGTGTATGTACCTTCTAAGGTGTATGTGGGATGACCTTGACCCCAAATAGACATGTATCGACTGAGTAACGTGGTTTAAACATAGTCCAAAATAAGTTTTGTAAATTTGATGTCAGCTTGAGCATGCGTACTGGTGTTGAATCATCTCAGCAATTAGTCTAGATCATCTGCGACGCTTGATTGTTTTCGAGACAAATGTCTAGAACAGTTCTTTCAAAAAAGTTTGACTTTTACATAGATTCTGGTATCGTTTTTGATTGGCTGATACAGGCGCACCTGCTATCGAAGATATACAGAACGGCAGTAAGACAATAAATTGATCAATAAACAAAGAGGGAAATTACATCATTATATCGACGAACTAAATGTGGATGGTCATAAATACTATAATAAAAACATAATTACGGACACGTGTTTCCGGTTTCAATTTTTTTTTCTGCACTAAGGGTCAAGACGTTTGTATTAATTTTACAATCAAGCGTCGAAGATGATCAAGACTATCTATATTAAACGCTCATTGTAAACAAATAAAATATATATATGTAAGAAAAGTTGTTTGTCTTGTTTTTAAACTCCAGTGATGTTTGATTGTTAAACAATCATTAGTTATGTGCATGTATATGAATATAATATATGTAGAGTTTTTTTTTTTCTCTGTAAAGTTTAACATGAATACAGGAAGTAATCAGTTTGGTGTTCATGCTAGGTTAAGTCGATATAATTTCCCATTTATATAAGCTCTAACTATTTCTAGTGATAAAAGGCAGTTTTAATATTTAGGGTGTTTTTTTCTGGCTGAAATTACTTAAGTGACTTGTGTGTGTGAGCCTACGAACCATTTGCATGGCTGCAAATATGATTTTTTTTTTACCAAGTTTCAAGTTTCAAGTTTTATTCACGAAGCTAGGCCCTTTATGGGCATCAGCATATAAATGAACAACAACAACAACAAACGAATTGTTAACAAAACAAACAGCAAAAACATTAACACAAAAACATATGACTAAAAAATTACAAATAATTTGCATGAGCATTATAAACGAGATAAATTTTGTTTAATTACATTAAAATCGATGTAAGAAGAGAAATATTTGAGAGGAAGGTGACAAAACTAAGTTGAAGCTTGCATAATTGTATATACATTTCCTATTTTCTCGCGGGATATTAATATATCTACCATTTTCAATGGCTAAATTGTGAGAGGAGAGCCTTTTTTTTTAAACAAAAACAGCTAATTTCACAAGAAGATTCTTATTTTCTGTTTGGAATTAAAGTGTTGGGGTTTAGTAGGACGTTCCAAGCAATATACTTTTTCTATCTAGAACAAAATATTATCAATTAGAAATATAATGGAATTCGTCTCCAAGAGAATTATTATTACATAAATGGCATGTTCTTAGATTTCTTTCAACGTTGAAAAATCTACCTTGTTCAATTGCTAATTTATTATTACAACAACGATAATGACATAGAGAAAAAGCAAGATATTTTGGTATCAATGTTAAATATTTTTCAAAGTGGATTTTTTTTTAAACATTCTATACTTTAAGCCCTTAGGAATTAAATACACAATCAGACCATGTCTATGGTGGCATATTTCTGCACATACTGACCAACTTAATTAAACATGTTGCAAGTGTACGTAGAGAGAGAGAGAGAGAGAGAGAGAGAGAGAGAGGTTCCGAATGAATATAATTTGGTCACAATGTCAACAAGAGCAGATTTGTTTTAAGTACCACATGACCGCTATTTTTCTTAGCAGTTTCTAGAGAGTATATAACGGCATAGCTCAAAGAATAAGTAAGTGTATCGTATTGATTTTTTAAACAAGACACAATAAAAATCTGGGTATATTTTATACAGAACGAAATGTGTTTTTTTTACTTCCGGTACATATAATCGCTAATAACGTTTACACCACCAGTGGAAGAATGTTTGAGCATTTTGTTTGAACAAAGTGCAAGGGACATGATTTTGTTTACTGCTGTTTTAGGAGAAACTAATTCGGATTCATTAAGAAGATAAAATAGAAGAATGATTGATAATTAGGCTGCTTTCACTAAAGTATTGTTAACTTTTAGTTTAATGTTTGATGTTTATGAACTATTTTAAAGATAGTACTACAAATATGAGGAATTGCCATCCCTGTATTTCGTTTACCAGATTTCGTTTAATTTTCCTGAGGTGTTTCTAATTATGTTTTTATATAGTTTTACAATAACATATACCTGTATCTTTTTCTATTTTCTCTGAATGTGTATTTTACTGTTAGAGATTTCCTTTTGATGGGATGTACCTTTATTTACAATGTCTTGTCAATCTGAGCGCTGAAGACAGGATAATAGCGAGGGTGTGTACATATAAAATCGATTTAAGCTAACCAGGAACAGAAACATTGTCGTTTCTAGGGTGCACCAAACTCACACTTACCCTACTGTCATCCCATTAGAAGTCAGGTTGTGATAGTCCTTTTCGCAGAAGATTACTTTTATATATGGAAAGAACATCAGGGTTACGAGAATAACATTTTGCAAAGGTTTTATGAAGTTTATG
>JAWPHD010013174.1:0-70394 GCA_037043455.1 Cyrtodaria siliqua
ACTATTTCTCAAAAACCGTAAGTGATATTGAACCTTTACCAAAATGTCTGGCACGACATCTTGCAGGCTGATTAGGGTTTACACTGGGTGCTCATCAGTCATTTGACCGAAACACCCCTTTGTACTATAAATGGACTGGTCCAAATTCAACAAAGTAAAGTCCATTACACATTCATAGTGGGGGAAGAATTGGGTCTCTTTTGTATTATTGGCTCTCAGATAAAGACTGAATGTGTTTCAGTACGATTGTACGATTTTAAGATTTTATTTTGATTCTGATTTTCCAAAACAGGGCAAGTCCACTTGTACTGGTGAGATAGTAACCTTATTCTCAGGAGAAATTGCATCACATTATCTGTGATCTGGTCACACACCTGCTATATTTATGAATATAGATCATTCCATTTATGTTACAAAAGGGTGGTTTGGAGATTTTAATGTTTGAGCAGCATATAGGATATACTAAGGCTGATGTTGTAAATTGAATTGATATATAGCTATATAATTTAAATTTGTGGTAGCCTTATGACATGTTTATAAAAAGATACAGTCTTTAGACTAGGATAAAATTAAATGAGATTATAATGTTGCATAGGTTATGTTGCATAATAAATCATAATATTTAGGAATATAGGAATGTTGCTCTTGATGTCTAGTTGGTCCTAAGTAAAAATCAGGTTGGCCTAAAATTCAAGATGGCATTGCTAAAAATAGATTTTAAATACAGTTATACAGCTACTTCTCTAAAACCATATGTGGTATCAGTTTGGTACCTTTACCAAAATGACTCATAAAACTTTACAAGAATGTTGGTCTTGATGTCCAGTTAGTCCCAAGTAAAAATCAGGTTGGCCGGAAATTCAAGATGGCTACCACAGCTTAAACTAGTTTGTGGCAACTACTTCTCAAAAACCAAAAGTGGTATTGATTTGGAACCTTTACTAAAATGACTGGCATGACATGTAGTTGGTCCTAAACAAAATTCATTTTGATGCTTTGTCAAACATGGCTGCCAGTGGCCATCTTTGTTTACATAGAGTGATATAGGAAAAACTTGTGGCGACAACTCCGAAAGAGTTGGTCCTATTTCCATAAACATTACAGATTCCCATGGCTGATCTGGCTATCAAAATCTAACAGTAACGCTTCAAGGTCATTGATCTCTTGTTAAGAATACACATTTGTAAATGTAAATACGTAATGTTTTCTTTTCATGCATACAACATGCAATGTGCTGAATGCCTATCTGGAGCACTGCTTGGCTATTCAACATATTAAAAGCTATAAAATGACAATTTCAAATGTGGTTCAAAGATATTTGTAGTCAGATCATTACCAGTTTCCTATATAATACAGCGCAAAATATAATAAATAGATTAACATTTTCAAAAAGTCTGAACATGTCAAAGTGGAATCTCTAAGTTAAAAATAGCGGTCACACAGAGCAGATAACTTCTTAAAGCTTAAAGCTTAGGTCAAGATCACAGTCATAATCTTAACAAAATCTCTAGTTGCATTTGCATTCTTTTTAGCTAGACTTTTCGAAAAAATGTCGAGCTAGTCCACTTGCCCCCGCGTCAGCACTGGTTAACCTTTTTATATGCCCGTAGGGACGTATTATGTTGTCACGTTGTCCGTCCGTCTCTGTCCATTAACTTTTACCTGACAACTGATTGTGGCTAATAACTTTCAAAGTATAAGGTCTTCAACAATGGAACTTTGTAAACATATTCAGCGTGATACAATGAATACATCTGATAAAGGCACATAACTCTCTGATTCCTATTTTTAGCTCTACTGATCAGAGATCAGCAGAGCTTATGCCGTGGTGCGGCGTCCGTCGTCCGTCAGTCCGTCCGTCCGTCTGTCCGTTAACTTTTATTTGTAGCGACTACTCCCCTGAAACTACTGGATGGATATTCATAAAACTTTACATAAATGTTGCCCATGAAGACTTGGTAGAGGACCATAAGCTTATAGCAAATGCAAAATATTAAGTCTCTGGCTCTTGCAGTTTCAGAGAAAAATATTTTTTAAGTTTTTCCCTATACATGTCTATGTAAACATGTGACCCTTGGGGCGGGGCCAAATGTGACCCCAGGGTCACCATTTGAACAAACTTGGTAAAGGACCATAAGCTTATAGTAAATGCAAAATATCAAACCTCTGGCTCTTGCAGTTTCCGAGAAGAAGATTTTTTAAAAAAAAATCCTATATAAGTCTATGTAAAACTGTGACCCCCGGGGCGGGGACAAATTTGACCCCAGGGTCACCATTTGAACAAATTAAGTAGAGGACCATAAGCTGATGCTATATGTAATACATGAGAGCTCCGTTCCATGTGGTTCCAGAGAAGAAGATTTTTTTCGGTTTTTCCCTATACAAGCCTATGTAAAACTGTGACCCCCGGGGCGGGGCCAAATGTGACCCCTGGGTCACCATTTGAACAAACTTGGTAGAGAACCATAAGCTTATAGCAAATGCAAAATATTAAACCTCTGGCTCTTGCAGTTTCAGAGAAGAAGATTTTTTAAGGTTTTTCCCTATACATGTCTATGTAAAACATGTGACCCTTGGGGCGGGGCCAAATGTGACCCCAAGGTCACCATTTGAACAAACTTGGTAAAGGACCATAAGGTTATAGTAAATGCAAAATATCAAACCTCTGGCTCTTGCAGTTTCCGAGAAGAAGATTTTTTAAAGTTTTTTCCTATATAAGTCTATGAAAAACATGCAAAATCTCAATATACAAACTTTGGACCCCCGAGGCATTTTTGACCCCGGGGACTTCATTTGAACAAACTTGATAGTCTAGCCGTTGGTGGTAATATTAAAAGAAAAACTGTCGAAATCTATCTGGCGGTTCTTGAGAAGAAGATTTTTTAAGGTTTCGACCATATATGGTAATGGCGGCCATCTTGGTTGTCGTGCTGACCTAATTTTAACAAATCTAAGAAGCATTCATCTAAGGATCATCCATGTGAAGTATGGTCAAAATTGGCCAAGAGGTTTCTGAGGAGAAGTCGTTTGAAGCAAAAGTTAACGACGGACGGACGACGGACGAAGAGTGATCCCAATAGCTCACCTTTAACTCCGCTGTTACTGGTTTTGATCTGGCTGGTTTTCGAACTTGTCCGAGCTTTCATTAATAATAACAATGTGGTAAAGTTTGGTAAAGATAGGATGAAAAATGAAGGCCCTATCGTCTTAACGAGGCAAAATTTAGCAATATAGCATTTTTAACTAAATCAAGGGCCATAACTCCCCTGTTACTTGTCCGATCTGGCTGGTTTTCGAACTCATCCGAGCTTTCATTGATATTAACAACCTGTTAAAGTTTGGTAAAGATCAGATGAAAAAATGAAGGCCCTATCGTCTTAACGAGACAACGGACGGACGACGGACAACTCGGCCAGTAGAGCTAATAAAAAATAATAAAAATCAATAATTAGACTTCATAATAATTTCTTCCTTTCAGTAAATGATAATCTTCACCTGAAAATGGCTTACTTTCTGCCATATATGCCGCAAACACATCCAGACATCCAAATCATCATCATCAACCGCTAACCAACATTTGATAATAGTAAAGTCTGATTTTAATAACCTTGAAAGAATATGTGTATGTATAGATGGTATAGAAGTAGCAACGAAGGTGTAACAATTTCATCTTTATTACAATCAGATTAACGCTAATCTGATTACCTGTACAATAAACCCATTCCGCTATATCCAAAACATTGGATTCATAGCGTTAACCGTGCACCTGTCACAGTTCTTAGCGAATTTAAAGAGCGTCCAGCGATCACAATGACATTTCTGATCATGTACAGAGACGCTTATCTTTCTCGTTTTAGCCATACGAGATTATGCGAGATTCGATTATGTACCCATTCACTCTCTTATTACTTCACTGAGATAACCATGGTAAGATTTACAACTTGGGACGGTATGTGGTTGGTTTCACGGTCTGAAATTACGTTTTACCAAATTTCAGACCGTAAACCACTCACATACCGTTTCAGACTGAAAATTGTAGCATGGATATCTCTTAATTACGCTGTTGTTATGATGTCATATATACACTACCTTATAGACAAACCAGAGATAACATCTTGTGTCGATCCACAGAACCAGGGCAAACTTTCTATCTGCCCATCTTCTCCAACCAAGCTTCACTGTCATAGTCAGTAGCAGCCTACAAATGACAATGTTAAATAATGTAAAATAAAATAAAGGAGAACTGATAAATAAAATGGTAGTGCTGTTGAAACCAGATATATAAACAACTGATGTATACCATGGAAACGTAGCCGTCAGATGTCTACAAAAGTAAATACATAAACAAACCAACAAATAACTTGATTGTCTGCATAATAAATGCCTCCTTCTAATTCCAGGATCTGCAAAGAAAATGCAACAAGAGGAGGGCATATACGCCTGTTTTTGGCCAGGTTAAATTCCAGGTTAAACCTTTTTTCAAAGGGAAATAATTCAATTAATATACATCAGAGAGTTATGGGCCTTTATAAAATGTATTCATTGGATCATGTTGAAGATGTGAGCAAAGTTTCATTGTTGTACACCCAATACTTTGAAAGTGATTTAATAGCCACAATCACTTGTAAAAGGCAATGTTAAGTAAGTTCCAGGTTAAATATTTTTTCAAAGGGGAACAATTTAAACAAGAGGTCAATGACCTTGAAGCTCTACTGATTGATTTTGATTTCAGGAAGTAGTCGCTACAAACTTGTTTTTTGAAAAATTATTTTTAGCCGTGGCGGCCATCTTGAATTTCCGGCCGACCTGATATTTTGCTAGGATGAATTAGACATCAAGAGCAACATTCCTGTGAAGTTCATGAAAATCCGTCAAGTAGTTTCAGAGAAGTAGTCGCTACAAGTTTTCATTATATAATTCTATGTAAACAAAGATGGCCGCTGACAGCCATGTTTAACATCTAATCAAAATGATTTTTGACAAGGACCAACATCATGTAATGCTGATCATTTTAGAAAAAGTCCCATATCAATATCACTTATAGTTTTCAAAAAGTAGTCGCTACAAACTTGCATTTTGAAAATCTATTTTTAGCCATGGCGGCCATCTTGAATTTCCGGCCGACCTGAAATTCTGCTAGGATCAATAAGACATCAAGAGCAACATTTCTGTGAAGTTTCATGAAAATCCGTCAAGTAGTTTCAGAGGAGTAGTCGCTACAAGTTTTCATTATATAACTATGTAAACAAAGATGGCCACTGACAGCCATGTTTAATGTCGAATCAAAATAATGTTCGAATCGGATAACCATCATGTCATGCTGATCATTTTAGAAAAAGTCCCATATCAATATCACTTATACTTTTCAAGAAGTAGGGCCAAAAATAAAATTATGTTTGTTTCCCCTTCCAGACCCATGTTTGTTTCCCCTACCCAACCCTTTTGTGCATGGGTCTGGAAGGGGAAACAAACATAATTTTATTTTTGGCCCTACTTCTTGAAAAGTATAAGTGATATTGATATGGGACTTTTTCTAAAATGATCAGCATGACATGATGGTTATCCGATTCGAACATTATTTTGATTCGACATTAAACATGGCTGTCAGTGGCCATCTTTGTTTACATAGTTATATAATGAAAACTTGTAGCGACTACTCCTCTGAAACTACTTGACGGATTTTCATGAAACTTCACAGAAATGTTGCTCTTGATGTCTTATTGATCCTAGCAGAATTTCAGGTCGGCCGGAAATTCAAGATGGCCGCCGTGGCTAAAAATAGATTTTCAAAATGCAAGTTTGTAGCGACTACTTTTTGAAAACTATAAGTGATATTGATATGGGACTTTTTCTAAAATGATCAGCATTACATGATGTTGGTCCTTGTCAAAAATCATTTTGATTAGATGTTAAACATGGCTGTCAGCGGCCATCTTTGTTTACATAGAATTATATAATGAAAACTTGTAGCGACTACTTCTCTGAAACTACTTGACGGATTTTCATGAACTTCACAGGAATGTTGCTCTTGATGTCTAATTCATCCTAGCAAAATATCAGGTCGGCCGGAAATTCAAGATGGCCGCCACGGCTAAAAATAATTTTTCAAAAAACAAGTTTGTAGCGACTACTTCCTGAAATCAAAATCAATCAGTAGAGCTTCAAGGTCATTGACCTCTTGTTTAAATTGTTCCCCTTTGAAAAAATATTTAACCTGGAACTTACTTAACATTGCCTTTTACAAGTGATTGTGGCTATTAAATCACTTTCAAAGTATTGGGTGTACAACAATGAAACTTTGCTCACATCTTCAACATGATCCAATGAATACATTTTATAAAGGCCCATAACTCTCTGATGTATATTAATTGAATTATTTCCCTTTGAAAAAAGGTTTAACCTGGAATTTAACCTGGCCAAAAACAGGCGTATATGCCCTCCTCTTGTTGCATTTTCTTTGCAGATCCTGGAATTAGAAGGAGGCATTTATTATGCAGACAATCAAGTTATTTGTTGGTTTGTTTATGTATTTACTTTTGTAGACATCTGACGGCTACGTTTCCATGGTATACATCAGTTGTTTATATATCTGGTTTCAACAGCACTACCATTTTATTTATCAGTTCTCCTTTATTTTATTTTACATTATTTAACATTGTCATTTGTAGGCTGCTACTGACTATGACAGTGAAGCTTGGTTGGAGAAGATGGGCAGATAGAAAGTTTGCCCTGGTTCTGTGGATCGACACAAGATGTTATCTCTGGTTTGTCTATAAGGTAGTGTATATATGACATCATAACAACAGCGTAATTAAGAGATATCCATGCTACAATTTTCAGTCTGAAACGGTATGTGAGTGGTTTACGGTCTGAAATTTGGTAAAACGTAATTTCAGACCGTGAAACCAACCACATACCGTCCCAAGTTGTAAATCTTACCATGGTTATCTCAGTGAAGTAATAAGAGAGTGAATGGGTACATAATCGAATCTCGCATAATCTCGTATGGCTAAAACGAGAAAGATAAGCGTCTCTGTACATGATCAGAAATGTCATTGTGATCGCTGGACGCTCTTTAAATTCGCTAAGAACTGTGACAGGTGCACGGTTAACGCTATGAATCCAATGTTTTGGATATAGCGGATTGGGTTTATTGTACAGGTAATCAGATTAGCGTTAATCTGATTGTAATAAAGATGAAATTGTTACACCTTCGTTGCTACTTCTATACCATCTATACATACACATATTCTTTCAAGGTTATTAAAATCAGACTTTACTATTATCAAATGTTGGTTAGCGGTTGATGATGATGATTTGGATGTCTGGATGTGTTTGCGGCATATATGGCAGAAAGTAAGCCATTTTCAGGTGAAGATTATCATTTACTGAAAGGAAGAAATTATTATGAAGTCTAATTATTGATTTTTATTATTTTTTATTAGCTCTACTGGCCGAGTTGTCCGTCGTCCGTCCGTTGTCTCGTTAAGACGATAGGGCCTTCATTTTTTCATCTGATCTTTACCAAACTTTAACAGGTTGTTAATATCAATGAAAGCTCGGATGAGTTCGAAAACCAGCCAGATCGGACAAGTAACAGGGGAGTTATGGCCCTTGATTTAGTTAAAAATGCTATATTGCTAAATTTTGCCTCGTTAAGACGATAGGGCCTTCATTTTTCATCCTATCTTTACCAAACTTTACCACATTGTTATTATTAATGAAAGCTCGGACAAGTTCGAAAACCAGCCAGATCAAAACCAGTAACAGCGGAGTTAAAGGTGAGCTATTGGGATCACTCTTCGTCCGTCGTCCGTCCGTCGTCCGTCCGTCGTTAACTTTTGCTTCAAACGACTTCTCCTCAGAAACCTCTTGGCCAATTTTGACCATACTTCACATGGATGATCCTTAGATGAATGCTTCTTAGATTTGTTAAAATTAGGTCAGCACGACAACCAAGATGGCCGCCATTACCATATATGGTCGAAACCTTAAAAAATCTTCTTCTCAAGAACCGCCAGATAGATTTCGACAGTTTTTCTTTTAATATTACCACCAACGGCTAGACTATCAAGTTTGTTCAAATGAAGTCCCCGGGGTCAAAAATGCCTCGGGGGTCCAAAGTTTGTATATTGAGATTTTGCATGTTTTTCATAGACTTATATAGGAAAAAACTTTAAAAAATCTTCTTCTCGGAAACTGCAAGAGCCAGAGGTTTGATATTTTGCATTTACTATAACCTTATGGTCCTTTACCAAGTTTGTTCAAATGGTGACCTTGGGGTCACATTTGGCCCCGCCCCAAGGGTCACATGTTTTACATAGACATGTATAGGGAAAAACCTTAAAAAATCTTCTTCTCTGAAACTGCAAGAGCCAGAGGTTTAATATTTTGCATTTGCTATAAGCTTATGGTTCTCTACCAAGTTTGTTCAAATGGTGACCCAGGGGTCACATTTGGCCCCGCCCCGGGGGTCACAGTTTTACATAGGCTTGTATAGGGAAAAACCGAAAAAAATCTTCTTCTCTGGAACCACATGGAACGGAGCTCTCATGTATTACATATAGCATCAGCTTATGGTCCTCTACTTAATTTGTTCAAATGGTGACCCTGGGGTCAAATTTGTCCCCGCCCCGGGGGTCACAGTTTTACATAGACTTATATAGGATTTTTTTTTAAAAAATCTTCTTCTCGGAAACTGCAAGAGCCAGAGGTTTGATATTTTGCATTTACTATAAGCTTATGGTCCTTTACCAAGTTTGTTCAAATGGTGACCCTGGGGTCACATTTGGCCCCGCCCCAAGGGTCACATGTTTACATAGACATGTATAGGGAAAAACTTAAAAAATATTTTTCTCTGAAACTGCAAGAGCCAGAGACTTAATATTTTGCATTTGCTATAAGCTTATGGTCCTCTACCAAGTTTGTTCAAATGGTGACCCAGGGGTCACATTTGGCTCCGCCCCGGGGGTTACAGTTTTACATAGGCTTGTATAGGGAAAAACTGAAAAAAATCTTCTTCTCTGGAACGATATGGCACGGAGCTCTCATGTATTACATGTAGCATCAGCTTCTGGTCCTCTACTTAGTTTGTTCAAATGGTGACCCTGGGGTCAAATTTGTCCCCGCCCCGGGGGTCACAGTTTTACATAGACTTGTATATGAATTTTTTTTTAAAAATCTTCTCGGAAACTACAAGAGCCAGAGGTTTGATATTTTGCATTTACTATAAGCTTATGGTCCTTTACCAAGTTTGTTCAAATGGTGACCCTTGGGTCACATTTGGCCCCGCCCTAAGGGTCACATGTTTTACATAGACATGTATAGGGAAAAACTTAAAAAATCTTCTTCTCTGAAACTGCAAGAGCCAGAGGTTTAATATTTTGCTTTTGCTATAAGCTCATGGTCCTCTACCAATTTTGTTCAAATGGTGACCCTGGGTCACTTTTGGCCCCGCCCCGGGGGTCACAGTTTTACATAGGCTTGTATAGGGAAAAACTGAATATTTGGCATTTGCTATACTCTTTTGGTCCTTTACCAAGTTTGTTCAAATGATGACCCTGGGTTCACATTTGGCCCCGCCCCAGGGGTCACGTTTTACATAGACTTGTATAGGGAAAAACTTAAAAAATAATTTTCTCTAAAACCACAAAGCACACAGCTCTCATATGTTACATGTAGCCCTGGGGTCACATTTGGCTCTGCCCAAGGTGTTACTCTCTAGCACCTTCATTTTGTATTTGATCTTTACCAAACTTTGTCAGTGTCTTAAACTTTCTATATCAATGTTGTTATACACAACAGAGCCCACATTTCTTGAACAATCTTAACCAAACTTGCACAGATTGTATATGACTGTAAGATTTCGAAAAAGTTCGATAATGTGCCAGTACTCAGGTGATCGCTTTAGGGCCATCTTGGCCCTCTTGTATTGGTTCAAATTAACTCAGGTGAGCGATATAGGGCCATCATGGTCCTCTTGTTTATAAAATACTAACATCCGTGTAGGTGGAACTTTTAAATATCTTGTAACATATGACAAAGTAACTCGCAAGACCGAATAAGATAATGTTGTATATAAAAAAAATCACATGAGAAATGTAATTAAAACGCGTAAGTTGAGTTGGGTTTTAGCAGTGTAGATACATCAGTGTAGCAATGGTTATATTTTCATAATATTGTCGTATTAAAACGGCGTAATATAATTGTTTAACTATAATATTTTTTAAATAAAAATGAAACATTTAACAGACATACGCGTTGTTTTTTTATATATATATATTTTTTTTTTTTTGACATCCGAATGAACATAATCAACTTTCGATGCGTTTAGTTTCACTGATAAATGCACAATATAATTAAAATTAAAAAATATTACACAATTATTGTGTATATATTTGATGTCAACACACCACGGGTGGCCAGTGTTTGTGATTTATGGCCTCTTTGATCTAACCAAATATCCTGCTTAGGACAGCCAATTAGCCACGGAGTACATACGTTACCCCGTACATACGGTACCCCGTTGCTAATTGACTGTTGGTATGTACCCCGAGGCTAATTGGCTGTTATGATTGGGGAAACCTTTATATCTTTTGATTGCAATAAACAACCTGCCATGAATCCAACATTAGCTCTTCAGTTAATTGTGTGTTTTTTTTTGCATGGTTATATTGCAAATAAACTATTACACTTTCGTTGGAAAGGATATTTAATTACGCAAAAGAGCACCAACAATGATCGGTTGACTAAGAGTCTTTAAAACATAAAGCGTTTACATAAACAAAAAGTGTACGACTACATTCTTCAATCATATTTCTCAACAGCGAGTTGTTTTTATTCGAGGAATTAACTAAAGTTAAAAAATGTATAGCGAAGTCCAACAAGATGGCATTTCATCGGCGTTGGCTAGAATCGGGATGTATGGCCATTTTGGGCGATATCTATACAGTCTTTAAGACACATTATTAGACAAAATTAAGGTTGTTGCATAATAAAAAGTGCACCACTACATTCTTCAATCATATTTCTAGACAGCGAGCTGTTTATTTTCGAGGAAATAACTAAAATAAAAAAATTATAGCTAAGTCCAACAGGATGGCATTTCATCGACGTTAGCTAGACTCGGCCATGTTTGTCGATATCTATGCAGTCTTCAAGACAAATTATTAGATAAAATTAAGGGTTTTGTATAATAAAAAGTGTACCACCACATTCTTTAATCATAGTTCTCGACAGTGAGCTGTTTATTTTTGAGGAATTCACTTAAACAAAAAAATGTATAGCAGATTTGCGCCATCTCCATATCTCAGTTTCACAAAACTTCAACCAACACGGTCGACCAACAGTATGTGAAATTCATTTTATATCAATCAATTCACTGTAAAATAACGTAAAAATACCCAACATGTCAATATCATCAATAAGTAATATAACAACAACATTTTCTGCGAAGTATGATGACTTGTTAATCCACAGCAGTCGAATATTTTACAATTTCACAGAGCGGAGCACTTCACCGATAGAAACAAAATGGCGGATGTTCAGATAATTTTACCGCTAAATCGAGATTCCTTCCACTTCTCGAAGCCATACGAGATTTCAGTCAGCTGCGCTATATCTCCATTAGTGGTCACCATTCACCTCTTATTACTTCACTGGTTATCTCAATTCTACTGTTTTCCATTTAAATGCCACAAATATAAAATAAATTCATACATCCATGTACACGCTTGGTTTTCTATGAAAACTCAAATTCACGGGTTCCAGCATTTTGTTGACGTCATCCAATGATGACATTTGTTGCAACGTTATGTGATGTCATGTACTTTTCAAACGGTAAATCAGGCATTGTATTGTTGCAAATTTGAGAGGTTAGCCAATGAATTAACCTGTTACATAATAGTTGCATTAGAATTTTTGTTTTATAGCACATGCACATTGATGTATTCGTCATCAGGGATTCTCTGCTAAACAGTTTTTGCTTTTAAACATTTTTAGCTCAACTGATCAAAGATCAGCAGTAAACGTTTTTTGTGGCGACTACTCTCAAACTACTGGATGGATTTTCATGAAACTTTACAGGAATGTTGCCCACGATGTCTTGACAAGATGTCGCTCCACTTCTTAGCAATAATGAAAGGACCGGTTCACGTTTTTGCATCTTATGTGTTTACATCGATTTGGGAACCATGCATGTCCCCTTTGTTATACTCTGTGACAAAATTCTCTTTGTTGTATATTCTCTTCATGTTAACAGATGCATTGGTGAGTTGTTCTCGGACTATATCATGTATTTGTAACTTTTTCATTTCAAGATGATAACCATGCGTAGCTTCTTCTTTCTTCTTCTACAGGTCTTCCAATTGCCAGATCTATGGGAAGGTTCATTTCTCGACCAAGCAGCATGGAAGATGGTGTAACTCCTGTTGATTCATGGACACTGGAATTGTATGCCATGGTAATTTGTGGTAGGTACTTGTCCCAGTCCTTCTGGTTTTAACTTACAGATGCTGCAGTCATACTTTCAAGAGTGCGGTTAGCTATCTTGACCATCCCGTATGAACTTGGTCTTGCTGATGTGGCGCGGGTTTTGTGTAAAAATCACTTTGGCTGGTATTCTTTTATTTTTAAAAAAAAAAATTGGCATTCTTTTTATTATTACCGTTAGTAAATCAAATTATTTGTTTAGACTACATTTCTCTCCATACATAATTTCCTTGGTGGTATTATACAGTATTCAGTGTGTTGACATTGTAATTCGCAAGTAAGCAAATAAATTGTTTTTGAAAATAATTATATTTAAAGGCCCCCAATATGTTCAAAATGCAAAACACTAATATTTACGTGTTGTGCATGTTGAAGTAAATTGATCATATTCTATCTTCAAAAAATATTTTTATTTATTTTATTTATCTAGAAGAATTAAAAGGGTCTCAGAAAAAGGCATTTTTGTTATATTTTGTAGATTTTGGACCTTTCTGGGCAAGATTTTGAAAATATAGAGCGCACCTCCGAGCACACACAGTTTTTTGGCTGATGATGCATCTCTATCATGTACCTGTTTCAACAAAAAATCAGCTGTGCTCGAGGGTGCTCTCTGTATTTCCAAGACCAAAAACTGATCGAAAACTGCTGAAAATGAACAAAAATGTCATTTTTTGAAGGAAAAGGCCTTGTTTGTGAGGCTCTTAACTCTTTTAGAGCCTTCAAACGTACTTGTAATGAGTTTTATTATTGATTCAGTTCATTTGTAGCTAAACTAGATATTCTAAACTTGTGTATTAAAACTTTCAATATTGGGGGCCAATTTTGTCCCTTATTATACCTAGTCCTTTACTATTTTTTTGTTTAATATATTTAGTCATTGTATAATATTCAAGGGAAAGTCTTTTTGTTTTTGATTCAACAACTTTATTTACAACAAATTGTATTAATGGAACATTGCTCGGATATCGTTTCCACAGGTTTACATATTCTATTTCTCAGTCGAGTTCTGAAAAGCTCTGCTTAATTTACAGAGCCATAGCATGCGGTTAACATTTTGACAAGTTCTAAATAGTTGTTCCTCTCAGTGGAGCTTACTTCTGTCAAGATGGAGCGTGCATTTCCATTCAAAGTACCAGCCAAGTATAATTCTTGGGCTTGATAATTCCATTGGTTTATCTCGCAGCATATTTGAAAGGAGTCTTAAGAACTCTGACAAGTCGTCTTGTCCATTGAATTTCGGGGATTTCATTTTCATGTTGAGGTTGTTTTTTTCTACTCATGATTGTTATAGCAGTTATCTCCCCTGGACTGTAAATTGGGGAAGTGCAGGGCATTTTTTTGGCTGTTTTTATAGCAGTTGTTGGGTCATATTCCCAATGACAAAAAATATTTATTTTTCCCAATTTTGAGATGAAAATTCCCAATTGAAAGAAGAAAAAGAAAGAACACTGAAAAGTAGCAAAAATATGACAAGTATTGAATATGAAATGATTTTAAATGCCTCTGTTGATCTTGTTGTACCGTAAACAGTATGAAAGATACAATATGAAATAAATGTTTGACTGTTTTGTTTCCCAATTTTATGAAAAATCAAGCTAAAATTCCCAATTTTGAGGGTATGGGTTATGTTCCCAAAATGTAGAAAAAAAGCACTGCTTGGGTTTTTTTCTGGCTGTTTTTATAGCCGAAATTCAGTCATATTCCCAATGCCAAAACATATCTTTTTTTCCCAATTAAGTTTTTTTTTAAGGGTGCCAATCAAATGATTGAGGTTCAAAAGCTTAAATAAATGCTTCTGTTTATCTTGGTGTCCAGAAAACAGTATTAAAGATATAATTATGAAAGGACTGCTTTACTTTATATTTTTCCGAATTTTATCAAAAATCACGCTAAAATTCCCAATTTTATCAAAAATCGCGCTATAATTCCCAACTGAGAATCCCAAAAAAATAGAAAAAAAGCACTGCGCTGGATTGTGAAAAGAACCACACTTCTGCCATTTCGTGAAGGCTTTCGTAATAAGCAAATGCAGCAGTTAAATATTCTCTATATTTACTAAAATGTTTCGGTGTTTTTCCCCATGTTTTTTTAAGCCCTTGTAGGTGGGGTGCGTTTATAAGGGTATACAGAATGCTCGGTTATCGAGAAATCCTTCACTTGATGGTAGGCTTTCATTCTTCCATGAAAATAACAAAAAAACTACCATCTCATGAAGGATGTCCCTATAATTGAGCCGGTGGTTAAAAAAACACTATATTTTGCTTTATATTTAAAAAAAATATAATCGGTAAACTATTTTGCTTTTATTAATGTTCTCAACACTTAATTGATGTCATAAGTCAGTAGTGTCACAGTTTTATTGTGGTCTGAGATATAGGCAAATCCTTCACTCGATGACGGGTGTTTTGTTTTTTCACTCTCTCGCAGCCGCTTGTTTGTGAAAAGAACCACATGCCTACTATCTCGTGAAGGTTTTCCCTATAATGATCCTAGCAGTTAATTACCCGAACTTTAGAGAATCCTTCACTCAATGTTGTTTTTCACTCACTTGCATCCACTAGTTCATGAAACCAACAAAACACCTATCATCTCGTGATGGTTTTCCCTATAATAAAGCCAGTACCGGTAGTTAAACTAACAAAACACCTATCATCTCGTGATGGCTTTCCCTATAATAAAGCCAGTACCGGTAGTTAAAAAAAGAAATCTCTGTATTTAATTCAAGTTTGTTTATGATTTAAATTTATTATTACTAAAAATGTTTGGTCTTTTTTCAGTGTTCTCAGTAAATGAAATTGACATCCTCGCCACTTTATTGATGTGATAACTCAACCTCAAAGTTTGTGATTTTTGTGATCAGCACTATAGGCAATCCTCCACTCGATGGTAGGATTGCTTATTTTTTCACATCCGCTTGTTCGTGAAAAGAAACACACGCCTACAATCTTGTTGAGTTTGTTTCACTGTAATCTTTGCCAGCAGTTAAGTAATGTTTTGTGTTAAAGACAAATCCTTCACTCTATGGTAGGCATGTTGTTTTTTCACTCAGATCTGTCATTTATGAAATAACAAACATGTTTTCATATAATCGAGTCGGTAGTTAAACAGAAATCTATAGTTTATATCTATATGATTTAAAACAACAGGCAAATTTTACTACAGATGTTTTGAATTGAATTGGGGTTTTAAGGCGCACCAACACATGAAAAGGTTATATGGCGCCTAACAGGCATGAACATGCCAGACTCATCTTCCATGTACATCGAGGTAAAATATGGAAAATGGGCTTAGAACCTTCTCACCCTGAACTGCAGGGTTGCTGCAGATTCTATCGTAGATGTACGCCGTTGTATAATCTACTAGCGATTACTCGAATAGACCTGTGTAACGGAAGTCAAATAAGTTGTTTTTAAAACATTTATATTAGTATTCCTGCGTTTAATCTGTGTCCCTAAAACGTTGTGCTATGCTTAGTTTGTTCAGTATATATATCATACCTCTGAAATGCTTGGATGTTGTGGGGGTAATTTTCTAGACTAGACTTCAAACAGGCTACTAGCAAACGTATTTTTTCTGAACTAGACCTCATAATAGTATGCACATTGTTAATGGCCTCATTACATATATAACATGTATAGGGTTATAGGAAATCATTGAGGCTTTCATTGTAGAAGAGTCAATGTCATTTAGAGAACATTCTAACACTGTGACAGAGAAAACGTTTGGTTTAAATCATACACTAACTGATTTAAAATGTAATGCATATATTCGACTGCAGCATTTGATTTTGAGGAAATTCTTCACTCGATGGAAGGCATATTATTATTTTTTATCACTCGCATCTGCTTGCTCATGAAAATAACCACAAACCTACCATCTCATGAAAGATTTCCTGTTGAAAATAACCACATCCCTACCACCTTAAGGATTTCCTCACTTGGTAGTAGGCATATTGTTTATTACTTGCATCCACTCGCTAGTGAAAAAAACCACACATACCTATCAAAAACAGCATGATTTCATGTACCTATTTACGATTTTAACTTCTAAACAACAGTATTATCTTATATTTCCAGGTCACATATATGAAGCAGGATGTTTAGGCCAGGAAGGACCAACAGGATTTCATGTTTGCTTTACTATGGGTTTGAAGATTGGTTTGAAATGAATACCAGAATCATTATTTCAACATAAACTGTAATGTTTATTTCTTGACTTTGTCATCTTCAGTATAAGGTATAATAGATTTATTAAACAAGCATGTGTTGTTGTTACTATAATTACATTTCTACTCCTTCCATGAGAATAGAAAACTATGATAATGTCCACCAGAAATCACTTTCTTGTACATAAGAATTATTGTAACTTGGAATTTCTGCTGTATTTTGGAGTTTCAGAAAAGTGATAAGTGGCAAGTATTCATTACTTTTCGACACAAGCCATAGTACTACTGAAGTTCTAAGTTACTAAACATGTAATTTAGGGGATGGCGAGTTGTCCGTCACAACACTCTTACGTCTGCTGCTGTCAAAATACAAATGGTGGATTCTTTGTCCCGGGAAATAACTTTGGCAACAACAAATAAAAACTTGGATAATCTTGAAAACCAGCCAGATCGAACCAGCAAAACGGGAGTTATGGCCATTAATTTTCTTAAATATCCTAGCTTTTTAAGGCCTTTGTTTTCATCTAATCTAAACCAAACTTGTCCTGATTGTAGATTTCAATGGAAGCTCGGACAACTTTGAAAATCATCTGAATAGGATTATTAACCCCAGAGTTAAGACCCTTGATTTATTGGGGAGAAAAAAGCTATATTTATCTGTTGCAATTTGTAGCTACTTCATTTTTCATCTGATCTTTGCGAAACTTCTAACAAATATTTGTACAGCAAGTAGAGTGATACAGGCCCTCTTGGGTCTCGTTTGTTCTATTTGTAACAAATATATAATTGAAATACAAGTAAAAGCATCTAATAAATATGGTATAGTAGGTTAAATTCTGGTTATATCATTATACCAATTTTCATCAAGTATTTTCAAAGGAGTGTTTATGGAAGGACGGACAGACAGGTGACGCACGACTGTATAAGCTCTCATATTTGATCAGTACAGCTAACTAGACTTGAGCACATTGTTCCTGTACACAAACGGGGACATCTGTTTATATTTAGCTCATCTCAAGTGTTTTGTTCCTGTAACATTTTATGAAAACCCAACTTAAATTCCAGAGTAGAAGACGCCACAAAATTGTGTTTTAAGAAACTGTTATTAGCTCTTAGATTTCAGACCGACTTGATTTCCCCTTAAAGGGACTAATGGCAATCTAGAAGAGTGATTGGCGTCAATCCAAATACCAATAAAATCTTCAATATGTGAAATGTGCACAAGCATTAAAGTTAATGTTAGTGAAAATGTTCAGTCTGGAAAGCTTGTTATAAATCTAAGCCATAAATATTGATTTAAATGGGGATTTTTTTTCTAACAATTCAAATAGTGTACTTCTATCACAAAACTAGACTTTGTTAAAGGGACAAAAGTCAATCTTGATGTTATTAAATCTTGATGTTATCATGCATTAATTAGCACCTCAATTTATTAATCCAGTATCATTTTGACTTTACACCTGCTGACATATCGGTATCTTCAAATACAATATTGAGTTTTCAACTTTTCTTCGTTATTCTACTGTAGGTTTGACTTGTTACTATTCTTATAATTAATATTAATGAATAAGCAATTTATGTAGAAAAACTAATGAGACGCCACGCGTTTTACAAACATCAAGCTTGCCGTGTGTCCCTTTAAGAGCCTTAACACATGAATTAGTATTAATAATTTATACAACAAAACTAGCCGAGTCGTCCAGTTTTTAGCTCCAACGGCCAAAGGCCAGGCAAGCTTATGGGATCACGTTTCGTCCGTCTGTCTGTTAGCAAGTTTATAAAATCAACATCTCTGAAACTGCTTGAAGGATTTTGATGAAACTGCATCACAATGTTACTTGGGAGGGCCACTCACAGATATGTGTTTTTCATGGCCGCCAGTCATCCAAGATGGCCGCCATGGCTAAAATTGGGTCATAATTTAAGGAATTTTGAAACGACATCTCCGAAATCACTTATTCCATTATTGTGAAACACCATAAACATGTTCCTTGGGTTGGTCTCTATCAAGTTTGTGTTTTTCGTTACCGTCGAATAATCAAAATGGCCGTCACAGCGACCCAAAGTTTACAGAGTTATATAGGTAAACATTAAAATGTCGTCTTCTCTAAACCGCTTAAAGGAGTTTGATATAACTTAAATCACAATGATCTTTGGGATAGTCCCACTCAGATTTGTGTTTTTTGCAGCTGCCAGTCATCCAAGATGGCTGCCATGGCTAAAACTAGGTAAAATTTAAGGAAATTTCAAACGACATCTCCAAAACCACTTATTCCATTATTGTGAAATATAAACATGTTCCTTGGGTTGGCCTCTATCAATTGTGTGTCTTTTATCGTCGAATAATCAAAATGGCCACCACAGCGACCCAAAGTTTACGTAGAGTTGTTAGGAAAAGGTTAAAAATGACATTTTATCTGAAACTGCTTGAAGGATTTTGATGAAAACTTAAATCACAATGATATTTGGGATAGTCCCTCTCAGATTTGTTTTTCGAGTCGCCAGTCATCCAAGATGGCCGCCATGTCTAAAACTGGGTAAAATTTAAGGAAATTTCAAACTACATCTTTGAAACCACTCATTCCATTCTTGTGAAATATCATAAACATGTTCCTTGGGTTAGCCTCTATCAGGTTTGTGTTTTTTTCGTTATCGTCCAATAATCAAAATGGCCGCCACGGCGATCCAAAGTTTACATAGTTATATAGGAGAAGGCTAAAAATAACATCTTTTCTGAAACCGCTTAAAGGATTTTGATGAAACTTCATTACAATGATCTTTAGGATAGTCCCCCTCAGAATTGTGTTTTTCGGGGCTGCCAGTCATCCAAGATGGCCGCCATGGCTAAAATAAGGATATTTCAAACAACATCTCCTCTGAAACCCCTTTTCCATTCTTGTGACATATAAACATGTTCCTTGGGTTAGCCTCTATAAAGTTTGTGTTCTTTCTTTATTGTCAAATAATCAAAATGGCCGCCACAGCGACCCAAAGTTTACATAGTTATATAGGAAAACGTTAAAAATGACATCTCTGAAATCGCCTGAAGTATTTTGATGAAACTTAATCACAATGATCTTTGGGTTAGTTCCCCCCCAGATTTGTGTTTTTGGGGCCTCCAGTTATCCATGATGGCCAGCCACCATGGCTAAACTTAGGTCAAATGTAAAGACATTTATCAAACGACATGTTACCACTTATTCAATTCTAGTTAAATATCGTATACATGTTCCTGTTGTTGGCCTCTTATCAAGAATGTGTTTTTTGTTGTCGTCAAATATTCAAAATGGCCGTCACGATAACCCAAAGTTTACGTAGTTATATGTAGGAAACAGGGTTTCTTGGGTTGGCCTCGATCATGTTGACGTTTTTGAATCGCTTCATACCAGTAGAGCGTCTACAGGCCCACTTGTTCAGACTTACAATGGTTAAATTGTTCAGATAATGTGTCCTAGTGCATACAGACGTAAGCATTAAAGTTAATGTTAGTGGAAATGTTCAATCTGGAACTGAAGTCAAACGTGTATTCTCTCAGTAATGACACTTTGATGGGATAACATCTGGTGTTTTATGTGTTGTTTTAGTCTTATTTCCAAAAAGAAAAGCCTAATGTAGCCATGTACCATTTGATTAACAGCAGCATATTATACATACAATAATTAACAGAAATTCTGAAGTTGCGTTTCTTTTTGCCTTTAGTATACTTAGGACCACCGTGATATCGAGTGCTTTATTCCTGTTAAGTTTCATGAGAATCCATCTAGTGGTTTCAGAGTAGTAATCACCACAAAACTATCATTTGAATTTTTTTCAGACAGGTGGCCATTTTGGACTGCCAGTCGACCTATAAAGGACCAACTTGTAACACCTCAAGTGCAACATTACTGTGAAGTTTCATGAAAATTCATCTAGCAGTTTCAGATGAGTAAGTTCCCACACAAAAGCTAATTACAGACGGACGGATGACGGACGTCGCACCACGGCAGAAGCTCTGATGATCTTTGATCAGTAGAGCTAAATAATCTTTCATAAAGAATGGAACAAACACTTGGTCAATTAATATATTGTTTAATGTTTTCTTAATTAGTTAACTGTCAACAAAAGTTAAATAAATTCTACACAGCAATATTTATATAATAACAATTATAGGAAGACATGGCAATCTTGATAAGTTCAAACAAGCTTGTTTGTCTACTTAATTTACAAATTGTGCAAATCATAATTATTGGAATATTTTGTTGGATTTTTTTTTAAATATGCTTCATTGTTGATTATACTGCAATATAATAAAGACTATAATAGAATAACGAAGTAAACTTGAAAACTACAATTTCATTATTATTTATATACAGGCAAGTAGGTTTAAAGTCGAAATGATACTGGATCAATAAATCGAGGCGTCAATTTTAATGCTTGATAAGTGTTTTTCAAAATCAAGCTTTTCACTGAAATCAAGACTCTAGCGATCAGATGCAAAGTGAAAGTCCAGACTCTATTGTGCCCATCGCGTCAGGTTTACCTCGACATGTTCGTTGGCGGACGGACTATAAACCTTAGAACTACACACACACAGTGAAGTTGCTCGAGTGTTGACGAACCAAAACAAAACAGTTTTCATTAAATCAAGGGCCATGACTAAGTTTATTATCTGATATTTGTGGTTTTTGAACTTGTCCAAGCACTCATCGATATTAAAAATGGCCAAATTTGGTAAAAATTGAATGCAAAATAAGGTGAGAGAGGGCTGACAAGATAAAATATATAGCATTTTTCATTAAGTTAAGGGCCACAACTCAGCATCATTAACTGATAATGTTTGTTTTTTTTAACTCAAGCTTTAATCGATATTACATGTAGTTTATAGTAAACCTATTTATCACATGGAACTGTGTGTATAAATACCCATTACGTATATCCTTATATTATAACCATGTGTAATACAAGGCGACCGAATCACTCGTCCTATATATCACTCCGCATATTTACAAACAAGCATGGCGGACACTTGGCCGATAAACGCGATTTTGTATATTGACCTGTGAAAAATAAGTATGAAAATTTCAATTTCCACAAATATTCAAAATTCAAAATTCCAAAATTTCAAAATTCATAATTTCAATTCAAAAATTTCTCAAAATTCAAAATTTCAAAATTCATGTGATAAAAAGGATCTGACACTCGTCATTTCATACAAAATTGTATTAAAACTCGTCCAGGAATTTTTTATCAAAAATTAAAATTTCAAAAATCAAATTTTCAAAAATTAAAATTCAAAATTTCAAAATTCATGTGATTAAAAGGATCTGACACTCTTCGTCATTTCATACTAAATTTTATTAAACGAGTTCAGGAATTTGTAGAGGCTCGCTTAATAACAAATTCCTGAACTCGTTTAATAAAATTTTGTATGAAATGACAAAGAGTGTCAGATCCTCTATATATTATACATGGATTGTAACAAAACCTCTCTGAACTTGTTTTAATCTCTCTCAATGTCTACCTGGGTAGAATTTAATTGAATTGAATTGGGTTTTAAGGTGCACCAACACATGAAAGGTTATATGGCGCCTATCAGGCATGAACATGCCAGGCTCATCCTCCATGTACATAGAGATAAAATGTAAAATGGGCCTAGAACCTTATCACCCTGAACTGCAGAGTTGCTGCAAATTCTATCGTAGAAACTCCCATTTACGCTAGAGCCTGAACCAGTACTAAGCAACTAACCCCTAAATATTTTTCGCTAAAACAGCCCAGACACAAAATTACAATATATTATTGGATTAAACCGAACCACTGATATATATATAAGCAACTGATATAGTGTGCACCATTACAATATACAACATCGGGTTAACTGTCCTGTAATTTTCAATTTCATTACAAAATATCAGTACTTTCTATTTTACTGGTAGTTAAACAACTGACATACAGCCAAACCTGCTAAAGAGGCCTCATTTAAAGGACCAATGTTTCAATCCCCTATTGCGTAATTCTGAACTAAAATGAACCTGTATTCAAGGACCACCTGTGTTTGGAGACCAATGTTGCTCATCCATTTTGTGGTCTCTTAATACAGGTTTGACTGTAGCTACTAAATTACAATATACAAGTCAATATTAAAGGGAATGTAGCGACACAACCAAACCATCTTTATTATTGAGAGTTCTGAAATACTTGAATAAGGGTGAAAGAATTATCAAAATAGGATGATAAATAAAGATATGATCATTTGAAGTTTCTGTTGAAACGGATATGGAAGCGGCCATTTTGAGAGCTATGACATCATGGTTCTAAATGACCATATATGGAATATTTATAAATATGAAAATTTAATGATTTATAGGGAAAAAATTACCGCAACTGTTTGAAAAATATGTAATACTTAATGGCAATAATGCTTTATATGACCAATAAAAAAAATCATTCATTTGCAGTGATTTTCTTCGTTTTAAATGATATTTATCAATATTCCATATATGGCAATATGGAACTATGATGTCATAGTTCTAAAAATGGCGGCTCCCATATTCGTTTTAGAACAATCTTTCTATGGTCAAATTTTTTTTGCTTATCATCCGATTTTGATAATTCTTTCACCATTTTCCAAGATTTTCAGAACTCTCAATAACAGAGCTTGTTTGGCTGTGTCGCTATATTAACTTTAATACAAAAGACCATTTGGTCTACGAGAATACATTTTAATATATATTAACATTCGTACAACAGACCCCAGCAATACTAATCATTAAGTGCCCGTCTGAAGTTTGCAGGACGGACACTTTTGACTGCAAAAACTGAGGTATTTATAACATACAACATGGATTGTGTGATGTTCTTGATAGTACTTTTGTGAAGGGGGCCTGGCATTACTGTGGATATTTACAATAACCCACACTGTCGTAATACATGTACTTGCCTCACTACAAAAGTGTTCTCTTACAGACCTTACACGGACAGTTGGCTTTGCATGACTGGACAGCATATATAAGGTGAAAAATTTGCTTGCTTAACACACACATCCTAGTACTTTTGTGAAGGGGGCCTGGCATTACTGTGGATATTTACAATAACCCACATTGTCGTAATACATGTACTTGCCTCACTACAAAAGTGTTCTCTTACAGACCTTACACGGACAGTTGGCTTTGCATGACTGGACAGCATATATAAGGTGAAAAATTTGCTTGCTTAACACACACATCCTAGGCTTCACCTCAAAATCATGCATTGTTCAGTCAAGCAAGCAAACTGTCCATTCCTTAGTCTCAGTCGAGCAATTGCGTGTTGCTCACTCAAGCAAGCAGACTGTCTGACCGTCCAACCTCAGTAAAGGAAAGACTCGTACTGTATCTATTACAGACGCAATGACATATTACAAATTACTGTAACAATTCAACGCTGAGTGGTGATTACTTAACACTAGCTATTTGTCATTTAACTTTCATGAAAACTAAAAGACCATGACCTGCATGTCGAGCCCTATTACAGAAGACCAGATTTTTTATTTGACTAACACCAATGTCAATCCCAAGAGATACTTATGTCATTAACAGAGGGGATGCATGTCGTAGCGGAGACTGGATGTGACCTACATTTCATCTAAAGTAGGTCACAGCGATCCGAAATTTGATAGATGCATATAAGGAACATTCTGGTGAAGTTTGTTGAACATTATGCGAGAAAGAAGCAAGATACGCATGTCGTAGCAGACAGGAAGTGACCTATATTTCGTTGAGAGTATGTCACATTGACCCAAAATTTTGCACATGTTATTAGATTCATATAAGGAATATTTCGATGAAGTTCTGTGAAAATCCTGCGAGAAAGAAGCAAGATACGCCTAGCGTAGCAGAGACCCGACGTGACCAATATTGTTTTTAACTGAAAGGAGGTCACAGTAACCCAAAATTGTGCACATGGTTCCATATAATGAAGATTTTGGTGGAGTTTGGTGAAAATCCTCAAGTAACGAAGAAAATATTAAGAAACAAGAGGTCAATGACCTTGAAGCTCTACTGATTGATTTTGATTTCAGGAAGTAGTCGCTACAAACTTGTTTTTTGAAAAATTATTTTTAGCCGTGGCGGCCATCTTGAATTTCCGGCCGACCTGATTTTTTGCTAGGATCAATTAGACATCAAGAGCAACATTCCTGTGAAGTTCATGAAAATCCGTCAAGTAGTTTCAGAGGAGTAGTCGCTACAAGTTTTCATTATATAATTCTATGTAAACAAAGATGGCCGCTGACAGCCATGTTTAACATCTAATCAAAATGATTTTTGACAAGGACCAACATCATGTAATGCTGATCATTTTAGAAAAAGTCCCATATCAATATCACTTATAGTTTTCAAGAAGTAGTCGCTACAAACTTGCATTTTGAAAATCTATTTTTAGCCATGGCGGCCATCTTGAATTTCCGGCCGACCTGAATTTTTGCTAGGATCAATTAGACATCAAGAGCAACAGTTCTGTGAAGTTTCATGAAAATCCGTCAAGTAGTTTCAGAGGAGTAGTCGCTACAAGTTTTCATTATATAACTCTATGTAAACAAAGATGGCCACTGGCAGCCATGTTTAATGTCGAATCAAAATAATGTTCGACTCGGATAACCATCATGTCATGCTGATCATTTTAGAAAAAGTCCCATATCAATATCACTTATAGTTTTCAAGATGTAGTCGCTACAAACTTGTATTTTGAAAATCAATTTTTAGCCATGGCGGCCATCTTGAATTTCCCGCCAACCTGAAATTTTGCTAGGATCAATTAGACATTAAGAGCAACATTCCTGTAAAGTTTCATGAAAATCCGTCAAGTAGTTTCAGAGGAGTAGTCGCTACAAGTTTTTACTATATAACTCTATGTAAACAAAGATGGCCGCTGGCAGCCACGTTTAACGTCGAATCAAAACGATTTTTGATAAGGACCAACATCATGTCATGCTGATCATTTTAGAAAAAGTCCCATATCAATATCACTTATAGTTTTCAAGAAGTAGTCGCTACAAACTTGTATTTTGAAAATTTATTTTTAGCCGTGGCGGCCATCTTGAATTTCCGGCCTACCTGAAATTTTGCTAGGATCATTAAGACATCAAGAGCAACATTCCTGTGAAGTTTCATGAAAATCCGTCAAGTAGTTTCAGAGGAGTAGTCGCTACAAGTTTTCATTATATAACTCTCTGTAAACAAAGATGGCCGCTGGCAGCCATGTTTAACGTCAAATCAAAACGATTTTCGACAAGGACCAACATCATGTCATGCTGATCATTTTAGAAAAAGTCCCATATCAATATCACTTATAGTTTTCAAGAAGTAGTCGCTACAAACTTGAATTTAAAAAATCTATTTTTAGCTTTGGTGGCCATCTTGGATTTCACATCAACATGAATTTTTGCTAGGATCAACTAGACTTCATGGGCAACATTTCTGTAAAGTGTTATGACTATCCATCCAGTAGTTTCAGAGGAGTAGTCGCTACAAATAAAAGTTAACGGACAGACGGACGGACGACGCACCACGGCATAAGCTCTGCTGATCTCTGATCAGTAGAGCTAATAAAAATCGGACAGACCGGACGCACATTCACCCGGATGACATTGTGTTCGCTAAGTCGAGATCCGTAAACAGGCTCGACAATAAAGGGACAGACCACAATTCTGAATACCCAAATGCATTAAAGGGACACACGGCGATCTTGAATTAAAGGGGCACAAGGCAATATTCCCAAATGAATTAACACAGTTATCTTGAATCCCCATATGAATTAAAGGGACACATTGCAATCTTGAATCCTTAAATGAATTAGAGGGACATATGGCAATCTTGAATCCCCATGTGAATTAAAGGGACACACAGTTATCTTAAATCTCATAAATTAAAGGGACATTCGGCAATCAAGAATTCCCATATGAATTAAAGGGACACATGGCAATCTTGAATCCCCATATGAATTAAAGGGACACATGGCAATCTTGAATCCCCATATGAATTAAAGGGACACATGGCAATCTTGAATCCCTATATGAATTAAGAGGGACACACAGCAACCTTGATTCCCCAAATAAATTAATGGCACACACGGTAATCTTGAATCCTCAAATTAATTAAAGACTCTACAATTTTGAATTCCCATATGAATTAAAGGCACACATGGCAACCTTGAATCCACATAAGATGTGTTTGTTCTGTTTCTATGTATGGTGTTTTAATGATTGAAGGGAAACACAACAATTTTGAATCCCCATATTAATTAAAGGCACACACAGCAACCTTGAATTGCCAAAGGTATTAAAAGGATACACTATCCCCATATTAATCAAAGGGACACACAGCAATTTTGAATCCAGATATGAAATTAAAGGGATACACGGCAATCTTGAATCCCCCAAAAAATTAAGGGACACGTGGCAATCTTAAATCACCAAATTAATTAAAGGGATATGGCAATCTTGAATCCCCATATGAATTAAAGGGACTCATGGCAATCTTGAATCCTTAAATGAATTAAAAGGACAGGTGGCAATCTTGAATCCCCATGTGAATTAAAGGAACACACAGTTATCTTAAATCTGATAAAGGGACATTCGGCAATCAAGAACTCCCATATGAATTAAAGGGACACGCGGCAATCTTGAATCCACATATGAATTAAAGGCACACACGGCAATCTTTAATTCCCATATGAATTAAAGGGACACACGGCAATCTTGAATCCACATATGAATTAAAGGCACACACAGCAATTTTGAATCCGGATATGAAATTAAAGGGATACACGGCAATCTTGAATCCCCAAATAAATTGAAGGGACACGCAGCAATCTTGAATTGCCAAATCAATTAAAGGGACATGCGGCAATTTTGACATGCGGCAATTTTGAATCCCCAAATTAATTCTAGGGACTGCATATGCAACCTTGACTCCCCCATATGAATAAAAGGGACACATGGAAATCTTGAATCCCCATACGAATTAAAGGGACACATGGCAATCTTGAATCCCCATATGAATTAAAGGGACACAGTCATGGCAAGTATTTTTCAAGCATTACGCATTAAAATAAGCAACACAATGCATTTATCTGGTATCATTTTGACTTTAAAACTGCCTGCATAAATTTAAGTATCAGATAATAGAATTAGGATGTTTTTATTTGTTCCTCGTTCTTTTAAATATATTATTGGTGCAAAATACCAACTATTAGTAATCTGGTAAAACCGCTGCTTTGAACTATTCAAATGATTATTATTAATGACAGCAAATGTTCAAGTTACGCCGAAAAAACTGACGGGATGCCACAAGTTTAAACACAAATAAGATTGCTGGGTGTCCCTTTAATACTTTTTACCACAAAAACTTGCAGTTTTCCATAGCAATAATTTTCATGAACAATAATTAAACCGGACACAAGAGATCCAATTTAGTAAACATGTACTTTTTATGCGCAAATAAAGCGCATCATGTTTTTGTTTTTATATTTGGATATACATCCACACTTCTTCCAGACCGCCTCCAGTCACTTTAAATTATGTCTAAATGAAGAATTGTTAATCGTGCAAGATCACCCAAACAAATGCTATTTCAAGATGCATACGGACCATATTGTAAAGGAGTCGTAACTCCTGTATAAATTGTCGTAGGTAAATGGTGATGTACTATGACCATCATCTCATGATGGCAAACAATATAACTAAACATCCAAGGTTTGGACCATCCATTCAAAACTCACTGACAAGTTGTGACCAAAAGGTTCTAATTTGACCATAAAATGTCCAAAAAGGGCCATGACTGCTGTAAAAATTGTCGAGACAAAATGGTGATCTTCATGGGATGGCAAATAATCCTACCAAAAATGAATTTAATCCCTTCAAAACTGAATGACTAGTTGTGGTAATCAGTAAAATAAAACTGAACTGCCAGTTGTTTTCACAACAAGTTCATGGTGATTGTAGTGACAACAATCGTACTCTTAATGCATTCATTAACGTTTTGCACCAACACATGAAAGGTTATATGGCGCCTAACAGGAATGAACGTGCCAGGCTCATCCTCCATTTACATCAAGATAAAATATGGAGAATGGGCCTAGAACCTTCTTACCTGCAAAACTGCAGAGTTGCTGCAAATTCTATGGTAGACACTCCATTTACGATGAAGTCTCATTTCCACATTTGCATTTACTGTGTCATGATAAAGACCTTGAATGTTCATGATAAAAAACAAAATAAATATGAATGGGGTGGGGGAGGGTGCTACCCTATCTGCATGTGACAGTTTGTTTGTGAGATTGCAGTGGTTGTATACTACCCTGGCAACCACACGGGAAATCTTTAATATGGAATAAAATACAAACACTAATAAAATACAAATACTCGTACTAACAAGAGCTAATACAAGCAATATCTGATTATACTGACATACATTTAAAGGGACACAAGGCAATCTTCAAGTGTTTATCAAGCATTAAAATGGGCGTCTCTATTTATGCACTATCATTTAGACTTGAAACGGGCTCGCATATTATTAAATAAAATTTAGATTTTTTTTTGGGTCATATATAGGTTTAACAATATTATTGGTGCAATATAATCAACAGTTAATAATATGCAACAACAATTTCCTTTATACTATTCTGATAATTAATATTAATGATTGAGCGAATGCCAGTTCTGTAGAACAGCTAATGGGATGCCCGGAGTTTTTCACAAATCAAGATAGCCGCGTGTCCTATAAGAAGCATTATTGCCATCAAACTCCTCATCCTTTTGCAAATCTTTAATCTCCTAAATACATTAGAACTTTGGTCGACATATATATAGGATCTTGAATGACTTTCCATTCCACATACAATTACAAATTATTTTAATTTTAAAAAGACTTTTGGTGTTAAAATTTCAAAATGATTCCCAAGCTACATAAATCTTATTTGGAATGGAGATGAGTTTAAAGGGACACACAGCAATCTTGAAGGTTTAAAGCATGAAAATTAGAAACTAGAATTTTAAATGACTATTATTTTGACTTTAAACCTTGCTTGTATGTAATTTATTAAATTACAAGAAATGTTACTGGAAGTGACAAATGCTCCCGAAGTGACCTTTGACCTTTAAGTGCGACCTTGATGCCACAGACCTGGATTTTGTGAGCGACATGTCATCTTGTTGTGGTGAGTACTTGTGCCAATTTATTTGAAAATCTGTCCATGAATGTCAAGAGTTATTAACCGGACACGAAAGCACTTCATTTTGACCTTTGACCTCTAAGTGTGACCTTGACCTTGGAGCCACGGACCTGGATTTTGTGCGCGACAGTCTTGCTGTGGTGAGCACTGTGGTGAGCAATTGTGCTAAGTTTTGTGAATTGAATTGAATTGGGGTTTTAAGGCGCACCAACACATTACAGGTTATATGGCGCCTAACAGGCATGAACATGCCAGGCTCATCTTCCATGTACATCGAGATAAAATATGGAAAATGGGCCTAGAACCTTCTCACCCTGAACTGCAGAGTTGCTGCAAATTCTATCGTAAAAACTCCATTTACGCTGGAGCCACGTTTATTGTTTAATTGCCACTGCTCTTAGTGATGTGAGCGAGATGGCGCCTGAAACAATGCAGGGGTCATGATGAAGACCTTTAATGAGCATGAACAAAAAAATGACAAAATGAATATGAATGGGGGGGGGTCCTACCCCTCTGCATGTGACGGTGTGTTTGCAGTGGTTGTATTCTAACCCGGCAACCACACGGGGAAAGTTTTGTGAAAATCCGTCCATTATTGTCAAGAGTTATTAACCGGACACGACTGTACGGACGAACGAATGGATGGACTGACGGACGGTGCGACTACTATATGCCCCCATTCCCTTCGGGGGCATAAAAAGTAATAAATTAGTTCTATTAACTGTTTCTTTAGGTGCAATGTTATAAACAATTAGTAATATGCAAAAGCAATCAACTTTGATATATTTAAATAATATATGCAAGTTATGTAGAAAAAATAACACGACACAGAGTTTTAAAAAGCAAGATTGCCATGTGTCCCTTTAACATGCTAATTATTACATGACATGAAGGTCAAATGTCTCAAAAATTAATCAAAATGAACATAAACCATGTCGGATAGTTAAGCCGATTTAAACAATTAACAAAAAGCATCGCCTGCTGGTGCAGAGGCTCGACTGTCACACACTTTGACAAAATTAAAACGTAAGTATATAAAAATAATAGCACCAGTTATAGAACCTGGCTGTCACATGAGTTATACATGTGTGAAGTTTCAATCTATTATTTGTAAGTTTCCGAGATACAGGCTTATACAAAACTTGTACCAATTGTTTCTATTAAAGTCAAAAGGGGACATAATTTTAACACATGTATATAAAATTAATTACTAAAATATAAGCACGAGTTAAAGAACCTGGCATTATGAAAGACGTAGACAACGATCAAGTGGTGACAATACCTCACCGATTGTTTTTCAAAAACAGACGAGCTAAAAACACAGGTAATAATATTGAATTGGGGTTTTTAAGGCGCACCAACACATGAAAAGGTTATATGGCGCCTAACAGGCATGAATTGAATTGAATATGCCAGGCTCATCTTCCATGTACATCAAGATAAAATATGGAAAATGGGCCTAGGCGCCTAACAGGCATGAATTGAATTGAATATGCCAGGCTCATCTTCCATTTACATCAAGATAAAATATGGAAAATGGGCCTAGAACCTTCTCACCCTGAACTACAGAGTTGCTGCAAATTCTATCGTAGAAACTCCATTTACGCTGGAGCCACGTAATTGTTTTTCTGCCACTGCTCTTTTGATAATACAACATTTATTTATAAATGGCATATTTTAAGAAGCATTATTGCCATCAAACTCTTGAAGAGTTTTCGTTCCATATACAATTAATGAAACGAGTTATGAATTATTAACAAGCCTTTTGATTAGTTAAAATATCAAAATAGTTTAAAAGTTGCACGAATCTAATATGGAATGAAACGAGTTTAAAGTGGCACACGGCAATCTTGAGGTGTTTATGGACCATCAAAATTAGCAGCACATTTTGTCTAAATCTGCCTGTATATAATTAAGCAAAATGTAATAAAATTAGTTTGCATTTTCTTCAATATAATTACAAAGGTGTAAATATATTATTGGTGCAATGTAATCAACAATTAGTCATGCAATTTGCTTTGTTCTATTCAAATAATTATTAAAAATAATTTGCAAATATGCAAAAACTCGAATTTTAAAAATTTAGATTGCTGCGTGTCCCTTTAAGATAGTTTTTACCACAAGACATGACAGTCAAATGTCTAAAAAATCAAAATGGAATCAATCCGCCATGACGTCAGATAAACTTTAGTGCCAAAACATCGCGTCGTAAACGTCATATACTAAACAGTTGTTTTCTCTCTTTAAAGGGACACACGGCAATCTTGAAGTCTTTGCAGTTTCTTCAATATAACTGACGTCAGATACTAAACAGTTTTTCTCTCTTTAAAATCTTGGTGTTTGAAATGGGTGTCTCGATTTATATATACAGTATCATTTTTACTTTTACCCTGGTCACTTTTGAATAAATCAAATTTTAAGTATTCACCATTTCGTCTTACTATAAGTTTTAATATATTATTTGTGCAATAATAACAAAAATTAATAATATGCAAAAACAAATTGCTTAATACTGTTCTTATAATTAATATTAATGATTGAACAAATGCAAGTTATGCAGAAAAACTAGTGGGACACCGTGAGTTTAAAAAAAATAAAGATTGCCAGGTATCCCTTTAAAAACAAAATAAAAAATGGAATTTTTATCATGTCGATGATTTATTTTTGTAAGTTCTTTGTTAATAACACATTTCAGACTTCGATCATGATGAATTGTTTCAGTTAACAAAATCTGCCTGTGTTACAAATTAAAGGGACACTTGGCAACCTTGATTTTTTAAAAATGCAGGCATCCCTTTAGTTTTCTACATAACTTGCATTTGTTCAATCATTTATATTATTAGATTAGTTCAAAGCAAATTGTGTTTACAAATTACTAACTATATATTATATTCCAACAATAATATATTTAAAAACCTGGTAGAATAATGAAGACAATTGAAATCTCAAATTTTGATTATATGCAAGCAGGTTCCAAGACAAAATGATACAGGAATAATAAATCGCGGTATTTAATGCTTGATATTAAACTCAAGATTGCCGTGTGTCCCTTTAAAAGCATTGATGTCCAATTAATAGACACTGTTCTAGGTTGTATTAACAAGAAAAATTGAATTTACGTCCCATAAACACAAAAAGGTTATATGGCGCCAACAGGAATGTTGCGTTCAAAGTGACTTAGGGGTTTTGAGGAAATATTAAAACGTGATTTCACTATGTTTTGTAATGGCAGCCATCTTGAATTTGACGGGATCATTGGAAATAACTTTATAGGGGAACTTTGACTTGTACGCACATATTTAAGATGATATGATATTTTGGTGGTAACAATGCTTCTTGAATACAGCCCGTGAAATCTTAAAATTATTTATAGTAAATAACACGTACAAATATCACAAACTCACACTGCTAATGTTATACATGTACAAATACAAACTATCAAAACAAACACTTGACGACACTTATAAGCACCCCAGTTACATTATATTTCATCTTTTAAATTTAAATTATTTGACAAAATCGTCTGAAAACTCATCAATATAATTATTTTTAACTGATTCAGCAAAATTAAAATTGAAAATAAATAATCAATTTGATAATCAGATTACATTCCGTCACCGCTTTCAAGAATGTGTTCAAAGTTTGAGGAAATTATGATGAAAAAAATGTTTTATTAGCATTTAAAATCGGGGTTAACTTATAAGTGTCGTCTAGTGTATTAGAAATTCACACTGCTAATCCTATACAAACTATCAAATATGCAAAATAACATTCCTAACATTGTACATGGTTTCCTTTACAACTTGTGCAAATATCGGAAATTACACCACTGATTCTATACAAATATGCAAAATAACTTTCCTTACATGGGAAATATAAATCCCAATTTTGCAAGAACAAAAAACTGGTTTAAAAGTCATGCATTTGACCCCTGACCTGGCCATGACATTGACCTTAAAAAGTATGATTGGGATATATCAGGACGACACACTGCCTGCTGTGGTTTTCAAACCATTTCTTCAAATCCCTCGGTTAAAAGGTTACAGGTCAACCAAGGAAATAAGAACATTCGACCTTTCAAGTTCCAGACTCACGGACAAACGGACGCCAAGGTCATTTCTATATTCCCGAACCATTTCGATCAGGCGCTAAAAATAGGAAACCCAGGACTCTCATTTTCACCCAAGTGGTTTCATCTGTACACATCTTATATTCTAGGATACAACAATCATTTCGAAGTCAACAACTGTCAACGTATGTACAATGGTTGTTGAGACGATGATTTTTAACAGTTTACCTTTAAATCTATGAAGGAAAAACAACATTTTTGAGTATTTAATGTGGCCAAATTGATCAAAAACAACTTTTTTCAGAAATTCTTAATAAAAGTCACTTCAATAGACAGAAAATAACCCCACTAAGAAAACAAATGGTTGTATTTAACGATCGGTTGAGTAGTTTTCGAAAAATGATTTTTTTATAGTTTTGTTAAAAAAAGCTACTCTGAAAAAAACCCACCCAATTTGAAAAAAAACAACTTTTTTCAGAAATTCTTAATAAAAGTCACTTCAATAGATAGAAAACAACCCCACTAAGAAAACAAGTGGTTGTATTTAACGATCGGTTGAGTAGTTTTCGAAAAAAAATAAAAAAAATGTTTGTTAAAAATGGCCACCCAATTTGAACAAAAACAACTTTTTTTTGAAATTCGATATAAAACTTACATGATTAGTTTGGAAATGATTCAACGAAGAAAACAAATCAAAGTAATTGAAAATCGCTCGAGTGTTTCAAAAGTTATCGTCCGAAAAACATGAATTTGTACTCAACTCAACAACTTAAAATGCACATAAAACATTTGTTTACTGAAAAACAACAAATATCCTGCACATGTTTGTATTTACTTCTGTGGTCGCGTTCCTTCTCCAGGCTTCTGGGTGTGGAACTTAATCAATGTATAACCATCAAGATCAGGATCATAGCGTGTCACAACAAATCTTGGAGAGGAGTGGATGTAGTCACGTACTCTGGTATACTCCACACCGTCTAACCACAACTCACATGACACTGGATGTGGTGTGTCAGGAATACTGGCCACAAACTCACACACACGTGCATCTGTCCATGTAACCAGATATAACTCTACACACTTCAGGTTCATCATCTGTGGAGACAAGAGAATATTTCTATCACTCAAGTCTATCTCCCATAACTCAACCTGTCTCAGGTGTACAAGAGTGGGCAAGATTATCTCTAGTGAGTCTATGTCAGCAGTATGATGTAACCTCCCACACTTCAGTGTTTGTAGTTTAGTTGCTTCATGTAGACATCTCAGTAGGGACTTTGCTGCACCAGGAATGTGTAGCTGCCCAATACTGCAGTCTGTCATCTCTGCTGGGTTCAATGTCACCTTGTCTATATATAGATCATATAGTGTAAGTTTCTGCAGCTGTTTATTCTGTGATAAATCTAGCTGATGTCTAAACTGGTCACCATGATTACTGTCACTATGATCACTGTCACTATGGCCACCATGATTACTGCATTGTACACTCTCTAACTCAATCTGTGTGAGCTGTGTTCTCTGTGAGAGAGATTTCATTAAGCTGCACATCTGGTCATGAGTTAATGTTATATCGTATAGTCTGAGTGCCACTAACTTCCTGAGCACAGTTCTCCGTGACAGAGATGTGATTAAGCTGCATTCCTGGTCATGAGTTAATACACAGTCGAGTCCTAGAGCCACTATCTTTGGTAAGTTCAACATGTTAGTGAAATTATCAAGTGACATATTAGTTAAATCTGCCTCCAGAACTATTTTCTCTAGTGATTCACAGTGTACAATGTGTTGAAGGAGATCTGAATATCTGGCTTCTGACTTACAGTAAATGTTAACAGACTTGATATTAGCAGTGTTTTGTGTGACCTGGTGTTGAAGGGCTTCCAGGTCTCTGTCACTATAGTCTCTATACTGGCGTATTAAAATGTCATCCAGAGGGAGATTGAGATGACCATGGCCATTATCTGAGCTCTCCTTCATACAGTCAATAATCATATTCTGAATGGTCTCGATATACTCGTTCTCCCCTCCCACTTCTCGTCTGTACTGCTGGATACTGCAGTCTTTCCCCCGTCACATTTCTGATGCCTGGCAACAGTTTTTCTGCTATGGCAGGATTCATTCCACTAACAAACAAAACTACCTTTGACATTTCTAGTAACATTTGTACTGTATTGCAGACACTGAATATATGTTCTATTATTTTGTCATCCCCCGCACGCATCGTGATGTATAGAGCTGCCAGGTACTCCTGATAAGATTTATGCAAGAACGACAAGCTTGTCTTATCCGTTAGTAAGTCTGGAACTATGTCTTGCGACATAATGCCGACTTTAAGACAAGTTTTGTATGTCATTTTCATCCACCCCGTGAGACTCAGCAACAGATTGCTCAAAGACCAGGATGTTTCTCTGTTTTTACTAATTAATGTTTCAAATGCCAATTTTGCAAGAGAATATAATAGAGGCACACATTCTTTCCATTTTTGACTCGTCACTGAAACACTTTGGAAGCTGGAGATCTGATTTTCTGCATACATTTTCAAACAAAGTCTTATCTCGCATCTTGGCTTGTGTCAGCAGTAGGTCAATCATCCCGCTATAAATATCACATTGCGATTGACCAAGTGGTTTTTCACTGTACCATAACAAGATCAACTGTTTCAACATTACAGGAATTGTTTTAAATTGAGACAATTTGTTGATTTGGAGTTCTTTCTCAAAATCAGAAGCAGACTTTGAGGATTCATTCCTTGCATTTAAGTGATGTACAATTTTTTAATAAACTCAGATGCAGCTCTATCATCAAAGCCAGAGACTTTTATCTGCTGGTCAATCTCCGATGTAGCCAATCGAAGGACTTCAAGCTTCCATGGACGTGATGTTGTCAATATCGTGTACTTGTACATATTGTTCCTATGTGGAGACCATCAGTGACACCGTCCAACACCGCGTATGTTGGTGGGGGCCTCCACTCGTCAAGTCCGTCTAATATAATGAGACAGCGTTCCGATTCTTTTTCCAGTATGCGCGAGAGAACTTCTCTTTGAGGATCTGTCTTCAACAACTGAGTATTGATCATCTCCTCA
This sequence comes from Cyrtodaria siliqua, assembly GCA_037043455.1. NCBI lineage: Eukaryota > Metazoa > Mollusca > Bivalvia > Adapedonta > Hiatellidae > Cyrtodaria > Cyrtodaria siliqua. The sequence continues at coordinate 36,991 of JAWPHD010013174.1, forward strand.
ACATGATACTCAGACTTTACATTTCTCAGTGGAATGTAGAAGAGAAAGTCAAAGGTCTTCAATGTTTCAACTTCATTCTGAGGCTGTGAGTGGGCGTCACACCAAGACTTTATTGCCAATGGAATGAAGCAGAGAAAGTCTAAGATCTTCCATGTTTCGACCTCGTCCCCGGTAGAAAGGTTTTCATTCTGAGGCAGTGAGTGGGAGTCACACCAAGCCGAGATAATTTTCTGGCAAAATGATGACTTTCCAACTCCAGCATCTCCCGAGACATAGATACTGTAACATGGTTTAGAATCTTTAACAAATATGTCCTTGTTGGTGCTGACTGCTTTGGGTATTTTGTCATTGGTCTTTGTCCCTGCTGAATTTGTCTTGGCCAGGTCAACAACGTGCATATTTGGCTGTACATAAATGTCCTCGATACTCGTATTAATCGTCTGTTTCGTTGTTGATGAAACAGGTATCGAGAGGAATTGTCTCCTATACAGAGTGACGAGGTCCGTTTGCAATTCTGGAAATAAAAACAAAAATAACGTTTATGTTACAATATACAGATATAGTCTATAAAATTAAAATGTGCTTCAATTTCACAAAATAATAATAAATGTACAAATAAATGCCTCAATATTCGGTTTAATGATCATTTCTGACAGTTTATCTTATTATGATTCATTAAAGGGACCTCTGGTGATCTGGAAAAATTATGGCTTTCTATCCAAATAAAAAATTATTATTTATTTTTTACGATTTCATGAGATAGATGTGAATTAAATTGGGTCTTGTGTTCCTGGCAGTTTATTATTATGAACAGTGTTATCCAAGAGTTTTTGTTGTAGAAATCATAAACATTAAGGGGCCTGGAGGTAAATATTAATTTAAATGGTGATTATACTGCAAACAGTTGTAGATATGTCAAGTAAAGTGAACTTCTATCACAAAACAAGAACGTATATTAAGGGCCTTAAAGCATCATACAAATTGCTATGAATATCTTACATTACAAAACCCAGACGAGTCGTCTAATTTTACCGGCCAAACTATGTCATCAACAATAATTAAATCATACAGATGTGCCCTAGTTCAAAGCATATGCACTTATAGTTTGTCACTATGCTTTCCTCTTTGATTGTGTGATGACCGGACAGATTGTGGACCCTATGAGGTCTACCTAAATCCTTAAAAGACGGTAGCGTTTGATGTTTGTGGTAGTCTTGTATTTCCCTTAATGGTTTGTTCTTGTTGCCCTGGCTTCTGTCAATGAGTACTTGCACTGTGGCTTTCTAGGCATTTATTTTTTTATTCATATATGCATGATCATCTATGTGTTATACTTAATGCTGCCTTGTGTGTGATGAGTAATATTAGCTCTACAGACCGATGGCCAGCAGAGCTTATGGGAAGGCGAGTTGTCCGTCATTGTCAGTTAACTTTTGCCTTGTGAACACGATAGGGCCTTCATTATTAATTGGATCTTTACCAAACTTTGCCAGGGTCTTTCTATCAAGGAAGCTCGGACAAGTTCGAAAACCAGCCAGATTGGATAAGTAATACCAGAGTTATGGCCCTTGATTAGCTGAAGAATGCCATTTTCTGCCTTGTGAACATTCTAGCACCTTCATTTATTATTTGATCTTTACCAAACTTGAAAAGACTGTCAGTATCAATGAAAGCTCGGACAAGTTCGAAAACCAGCCAGATCGGATCAGTAACACCAGAGTTATGGCCTTGAGTTTCTTAAATATGCAATATGCTATATTGGGAACCTGGGATCGTGGTTTCAAATCCCACTGGAGGCTTACTTTTTTTATTTATTTTTTTACGATGCGGTGTTGTCCATCATCTGTCTGTCTGTCCATCACTATCTTTTGCCTTGTGGGCACTCTAGCCCTTCAATTTTTATCCAATCTTTACAAAACTTATACAGTAGTTATTTTATCTCGGATGATTTCTTGAACCAGCCAGATTTGATTGTTAACAGAGTTACCTGCACTTGAATTTGCAAAAATGCATAATTTTGCCTTGTGGTCACTCTAGCCCCTCCATTTGTAATCGGATCTTAACCAAACTTATACAGTAGTTATATAGCCATAAGATCTAGGAAAGGTTCGAAAACCAGCCAGATCGGACCAGTATTACCAGAGTTATGGCCCTTGCTTTAGTTAAAAATGATGCTTTTTGCCTCGTTAAGATGATAGAGCCTTCATTGTTCAACCTATCTTTACCAAATTTTACCAGGTTGTTAATAACAATGAAAGGTTGAACAAGTTTGAAAACCAACCAAATAGATATAGTTACACTGGAGTTATATATGACTATTGATTAAGTTAAAATATTTTGCCTCATTAGGACTATATGGCTTTCATTTGGCCGGATTTCAATGGAACTTTTCAGGGATGTAACCACACTAACACAATAACTTTGTACAGACTAGCTCTCCTGAACCTCTGGCTGGATTTCAACTAAACTTGGCAGGGATGATCAGTATCAAGCCTAGTTGCGCATATCATCGCCATGTGTCAAATTAATTATTTTTGACATAATTATGGCCCGTTATATACAAACTCTATCCAGACTTGTTTTCCTGAAGCCCTGGCTGCATTTCACTGAAATTTGGCAGGAATTATCAGTACCAAGCCTAGTTTTTGTTCTGGTTGATTGATGTTTTTTTTGTGGAGTTGTGGCTCTTTAAAGGTTTTAATACACAAACTTTTTCCGGACTAGATCTCCTCAACCACCGTTGGGTTTTCATTGAAACTTGGTTATATAGTCGTGTTACTGTCAAATGATTTTTGGCAGAGTTATGGCTCTTTAAGGTTTTGATCCCCTGGCCCGATTTCAACTGAACTTGGTAGGGATTATCAATAACAAGCCTAGTTGCACATATCATTGTCATGTTCCAGTTGAATAATTTTCAGCAGATTTATGGCCCTTTCCCGCAATGGGGGAGACAACTGTTTTTACAAAAAAATTCTAGTCTTATTTGGTATGGTTATTTCAGGACTCGAGGTGCAACATAATTACATGCTAGATGGGTGTTCCGCGGAACAAGTATGTCGCCTGTCAGCACTTCGTCAGTATAACAAGGTTTGTTGGACCCAGATAAATGACCTTGACAAACTGGCCTGAGTTAGTTTTCGTGAAGAGAACAATGAGTATTTAACCAATATAATGACCTCCAGTGTTACCTTGACCTTTATATCTTAGTATGGTAATGTGGATGTTGTCATGAGTATATTTTGAAAGTTTGATGAAGAAATGAGAAAGTTATAGCCAACGTTAAGTTTTCGTGAAGAAAAAAAGGAAGATTATTTAACCTATATGATGACCTCCAGTGTGACCTTGACCTTTATATTTTAGTATGGTCATGTGGATGTTGTCTGGAGTATATATTAAAAATGTTGATGAAGAAATATCAAGAAATGAGATGGTAATAGCCAATGTTAAGTTTTCGTGAAGGAAAAAAAAAGAGAGTATTTAGTATTTTGGTCATGTGGATGTTGTCATGGTGAGTATATGTTGAAAGTTTGGTGAAAAAATACAGGGGATCACTCTACGCCACAATTCCGCGATATTCTCGCATTAAAATCTCAAAAATCGCATGAAAAAAGACAAATGGAACAAATTGTTGCACCGAAGTCGGGGAAATCCATTTTCCCCATGTCGATACGTAATGAAAATATATTTATTTATATTTCATTTAAAATCTCATGTAAATTTGTTCAGATCCATTTATTCGCAATTAAAACATATAAATAGAGAAAATATCAAATTATGCGAAAATCACATGAAAAAAATCAAAACGACATTGTTATGTCGGTAAACTTCCGGTTCGCTTTCGCTTCGCAGTGTCAAAAGTAAATCTATTGATTATGAATAAACATGGCCATTTTTATAACAATTCATCAACTTCTAGTAATATCTGACCATTATCCTCCGATCTATAATGATATGACGCAATTAACTATGAACTGGTGCAAGCAATAAACTATGTTAGCGTAGAAAGTAGACGTAAATTCGGATGTTTTAACAACTTCTACTTTCGATTTGCGCTTTTTTTTTTTAAAATGTACTCATGTAAAAAGAAACGACTCCGTGTTATCTTCAATGAATTGACAATAAATTGTATACAAAAGGAAAGAAGAAACGAGTGAATCTAGAAATTCAACCAAAACAAATAAATGAGGGAGGACTCTATTACACGTGTAACTGTATTTTTATAACAACTTTATATTTTATTTCCTTTGCATCAATAAAATTGACATTTTTGTTTGTTTCATTATGAAGTTTTCGCGCGCTCGTAAATGCCCTTTTTACATAATTTAGAGCGCTTAAAAATGCCCCTTTTCTTCAGGGAACACCCTGCCTTTTTTAAAATCTGAGTTAAACACTATATTAACCGTGATTTTTTGGCAAATGTTAGGCTATTGGGTCATATTCTCAATTTCCAAAACATTACCCCCATACTAGGGAGACATTGTCTGTCTGTCTGTCGTTTTAATTGTAGTTTTTGACAAAAAGTTTGGGGAGGGGTGGGGGTGTTGGCAATGAGCCATAATGCAGGAAATCACATCTAAATTTCAAAAATGTTCTGGGGGCGTGCCCACCCCTAGCCCGCCTAGCGGCGACTGCTGGGAGTCGGCTTCGCATCGGAAATGTTTCATGAAAATGGTGAATGTCTCATTAAAATCAATCAGATGGGACATTTTATCTCACTGAAAGTCAATCCTAGGATGATCCCTGAAAAAGATCAAGAAATGAAAAGTTATAGCCAACGTAAAGTTTTCATGAAGAAAAAAAAAAAGAGTATTTAACCAATATAATTACCTCCAGTGTGACCTTGACCTTTATATTCTAGTATGGTCATGTGGAGGTTGTCATGGTGAGTATATGTTGAAAGTTTGATAAAGAAATATCAAGAAATGAGAAAGTTACAGCCAATGTTATGTTTTCGTGACAGACTGATGGACGGACTGATGGACAAAGTGATCCCTGTCTTCGAAAAGGGGACAAAAAAAAAAAGATTTCTTGGGAGTTTCCGTCTTGTGACAGTTATCTGCCCTTTCTTACGAGAGTCAAGGTCACATCCACATCTGCTTTGTCACGTTGCGATGTACCACCCTAGATACAACTAAACAAAGTTTGAAAGGTGTAGTGCATACAGTTTGCACGAAATTGACCTCAACGCAAAAGTTGAACGTCAAATTATTAAGTTATCTGCCCTTTGCTTGGAGGGTCAAGGTCAATTCCACATTTGCTTCGTCACGTTGCGATGTACCACTCAAGATACAACTATAATGAAAGTTTTAAAGGTCTAGTGCATACAGTTTGTGAAAAAGTGACAACCCAAAAGTTGAACCTAAAAAATATTAAGTTATCTGCCCTTTGCTTGGAGGGTCAAGGTCACTTCCACACTGCTTTTTCACGTTGCGATGTACCACTCAAATTACAACTATAAGCAAAGTTTTAAAGGTCTAGTGCATACAGTTTGTGAAAAAGAGACCTAAACGCAAAAGCTGAACCTACAAATTATTAAGTTATTGGACCTTTGCTTGGAGGGTCAAGGTCACTTCATTTCCACATTTGCTCTGTCACGTTGCAATGTACCACCCAAGATACAACTATAAGCAAAGTTTGAAAGGTCTAGTGTATACACATTATGAGAAAATGAAAATGAAAACGCAAAACTTGAATGTTGGCGCCTTCGCAGCAGGAAAAGCAACACCTACCGGTATGTCTTTTGTTTTTGGAAAAGGCACGACAAAAACCACTCGCGTCTCAGATTGAAAATCTGAGCATGTCTATTTAGTGGCTTTCCATTTCACTATTGTGAAAATGACTGTCATGTAAGTATGCATAATAATATGCATAATAATTTGTTTGTTTGTTTGTACGGTGTTTTACGCCATTGTCAACACATGCAAGGTTATAATTTATATGACAGTCGACTTTTTTGTGGTTGAGGCAGACCAACCAATTTTCCTGGGTAGAACCAATACTGTACACCTCCCGCCATCCGTAAGAATCGACACTTTCAAAACAACCACTTACGCTGTTTATTACTATTGTAATCCCTAATCAAGGATTCTGCATTCTGCTTAGCTTGGCTTTTGACTGCTATATTTATGGCCTCTAACCCCTTTACAGTTTCTCCTTGTATAGCTTCCACCCCTTCCTTGGTAACCTTCTCTGCTTCTCCTTGTATAGCTTCCACCCTTTCCTTCACTGCTGTGGTAGCCTTCTCTGCTTCTCCTTGTATAGCTTCCACCCCTTTCTTTATTGCGGCAAGTGCTTCTCGTCTCAGCTTATCAACATCTTCATCAGTTATGATAAAGTTGTCATTCTGCAGCTGTTACAAACAAAAAACTTGCTTTAAGTATTTACAAACACTAAATTTGTTATAGGTTAAATGTTTATGATTAAATGTGTCCTAATCAAGATGGTCAAATGTCAAGTAAAATGTATGTACATGTAATTATCGGGTAAAACACATTAACAGGCTCAAATGAAAACATTGCATTTTATGGAGATAGCAACATAATGCTTTGTGGAATTCAGGTTTTAGGTCAGGATTGTGTAACACAGGCTGGAGAAAATAACCGGAATAGTTACGATCTTGGGTTTGCAACTTAAACACAAAATAAAAGTTATGTGTTTTTGGGCATTTTGCTGTCGCACTTTAAATTAACCATTGTTTGGATAAATGACTTAAGCCACAAATTAATTGCTTGATTCTCAACCTCGTCCGCGCTTGTTTTTTTATGCCACTCTGGCAATTTATATTGCTTCAAAGGAACAAGAAATGTCACTGTAAGTGACAAATGCCCCCTAAGTGGTTTTGACCTTTGACCTCTAAGTGTGACCTTGACCCACGGACCTGAATATTGCACGTGACACATCATGAGCACTTGTGCCAAGTTATTTGAAAATCCATCCATGAACGTCAAGAGTTATTGACCGGACACGATAGTACGGACGAACGGACTGACTGACGGACGGTGCGGTGCGACTACTACTGGTATATGCTGCCCTTCGGGGGCATAAAAATAGAAAGGAAATCGCTTGTGATCGTCACATGGAAGTGCGCATTCAAATGCAATTCATGAATTTACATAATCAGGAAAGAAATCCATTAAAGCTAGAAAGTAACAATCATTTCTTTGTAAACAAAAACAAGTTTCTGAACAGTTTTGTAAAACATCAGCTAATTGTAATTTTGTATTCTTTCGGAACTACTTTTTTTTCCGCTGTCATCCCGAAAGCTCAATTGTGAAAACTCGGCCAATCTGCGGGATCACACCAAGAGTATATCGACACTTCGATATGTTGAACATCTTGACATTTTGATTGCCGGAAGGCAATAGTGCATTGTTGCTTAGCTGGTTGCCATGTAAACAATATGGCCGTTCGCAACCGGTGTTGATGTTTAATCTGATTTGTGTTTGTCTTCTACGACACAGATGGAGGTTTTATCACTGCTTCCATGTAAATAAACTACTGTCAGCCGAAGCAATCAGCTAAATGACATTGCAAAATTTAACTTTGATTTTGATAGCAAATTTGTTTTAGTTGGAATGCTAGGATGATATAACCAATATGGAAACCTTCGATTTACATTCGAGATATGCTGCGAAGCAGTGTACGAGATGTTGCGAATGCCCAAAAATTGTTGTTCTTTTTGTAGTAATCTTTCAGACTTGATAAACTGCCTACTTAGAACGGTGTCATTATAGAATGGGCACCGTACAATAAATACGTTTAAACAAAGGACTGTCTTATAAAACACTGTGAAAGGGCTCATTACCAAACAGCAATATGGACAAGATATCTAAACAAAAGGGCCTGTAACGCTCTAATAGTTTAAGGTTGTATGGTATACGTAAGGTTTTTCATTTCACTTCAGGGAGGCATGTAATAATCGTACCATCCTTCCGTTTGTCCATTCGACCGGAACAATCATACTTAAAAATTACTAAATGGAATTGCAAGACTTCACAAAATTGTTACAACAAGAAGGTATGTCATGCGCATGAATCAGCCGTACCTCAAAGGTCAAGGTCACACTTAAGTGTTTATTTTAAGAGTAATTTGGGGCCGAATTATTCCCCTCCTCAAAAAGTATGTTTTCCCCCTTTTTAAAGAAAACAAAATCCCCTAGAAAATATTCTCTTTTTTTTTACTTTAAAAGGAGTTGATGCATTATTTTCAAACAAGGTTTATTTTAAAGGGCTCTGAAAAAAAATTATGGAAAAAAAACCCGAAAAAATTGTCAACATGTCATGAAAAATAAAGTGGATGCGAACTATTGAAAACTTGCAAAGAAACATCAATGGAGGTGGCCATCTTGGAATGATGACATCATCGCGCCTTTTTACCATATAAATGGCATATTGACAAAATCGTCTTTTAAATTAAAGAAAATTACTGCAAATGAAAAACAAGCAGACAATGTATACATTTTACATCTGTACATATTTTTTTAAAGTGATTTTCGTTGCTTTAAAATGTATTTTGTCAATATGACATATGGTAAAAAGGCGCGATGACGTCATCATTCCAAGACGGCTGCTTCCACTTATGTTTATTGCAAATTTTTTCAATTAGTCATATGTCCTTTACTTTTTATGGCATTTTGATAATTCTTTCAGCTTTTTTCAAGTTTTTCAGTGTACTATTAAATTAATTGTGTTTGAAAATAGTGCTTCCATTTATGTTCTTTGTAAATTTTCAATGTGCCTCCATTTATCTTCTTTGTAAATTTTCAATAAGTCATATCTCCTTTACTTTTTATGGCATTTTGATAAATAATTCACCATTTTTCAAGTTTTTCATGGTCCTATTAAATAAATTGTGTTTGAAAATAGTGCATCAAACAAACCCTTTAAACTGAATGTTGTTTAACGGCTCATCAACACAGTGTAGGTTATTTAGAGCCGCCCCAGAGAGGAAGGATACATAGGAATCCGGGAACCTGCCCTACTCTTATTATCGAAGATTAATTCCTATGGTTCTTTAACGTGCTCGGAGGATAGACTGATACACTGTCAAAATTGCCCCTTTTTCCAATTCACTTCAAATTTTTCCCCCTCTAATGAACCTTGATATAGGAGTGCCAAGCGGTTGCATGACTGACTGTGTGTTTTCGCTTACTTGAAAAATGTGGAAAATTCTCAGAAACATCTCTCTGCCACCAAAATAACAAAAGACAAAGTTGAAAAATGTCAAACCCAAAGCTATGACACCATGCCAAGGATCTAGCAGCACTACAAATCAAGGCATATGAATTGTTGATATAATGTAAACATTAATCACAGAACAACATTGTGTATGTGTTTTGTTCTAGTTTTTTGTTTCGGTAAGTACAGCTGTACATGAGAAGGACCACCTATCAGTCAGAATGACCACCAGTTTTCAAAGGCAGGAAGTCCTGCAGGCTTCCTACTTATAAGTTAGTGTCAAACTAACAAAAGTAAGTGATTGGAAACCATGCGTTTGACATGCCTGCAAAACGGATTTCACCAACCTAATAACCAAGCTTTTCCAAAGGAAACACGACTGGATAATTGCATACAAATGTGAATTCAATGCATGCATTTTTCCTGCCTAAAATGAACAGAAAACAAGTTTCATATCGACGTTTTAAAGGTCAGTGACCTTGACCTCTGACATATATTCAATCCATCTTAAATAAGCAGTCACATTAATCTAGTCCTTTGACCCATAATCAATATGGACCTCCCACCAAGTTATTTCTGCACAGCAAAATATCGACTCTCGGCCATGTGTGAAAACATAATTTGTGGGTGTATAATAGTATTCATTCATCAATTAATTGAGCTTACCTGTTTAAGTTTCTCAACAGCGACTTGAGCTGCCTGAAAACCAGTATGGGGAGTTGGTATGGCATTTAGCACGTCCGTCATTGTAGCGATGTGGTTATTCAGCGCAGCATCTGACAATTTCTGTGACGGGGAATGCATGATATCATTTCTCATCTTTCTAGCCTATAAATATATGGATTTGATTTTAAATAACAAATATTCCATGCAATAGTTAATATAAACATACAGATGCGTTTTAATGCAGGGCACGAAAACTCCACTCATCAGATCGTTATGACGAGTGCCTACTGATGCAGTACCTCGCCCGAACTAAAATGTTGACAAAAGCAAATCTCAGTTGGCCATTTTATCGATGAAAACAATTCCCAATTTGGTCATTTTTAGGATAGAAGTTTCCCAAATTTACAAGGGTCCTTTTTCCAAAAATACCTGGAAAAAGCCCTGCATTCATGGAAATACAACAATCAAGTGTATTTCAAACAAGAGGGCTAACTAACGAAGCAGTATACGCCCACGGTTCAAATTTAACACTTATTTACTTGCTTAATGCAAGTAGATTTTTGCAGATTGCATACATGTAGAAAAGATTAGCACTTGCTAAATTTTTCAAGTAATCAAAGAAACCCACTAGGTCTCAGTCTACATTTATTCACTGAACATATTTATCTTAGTTAAATACACAGGAAAAATGTTGTCACATTTGCCACATAGATGTTACTTTCTTATTATTTGCATATTTCTTTCATATGTACATCATGTTATTTACATATGTGCCACATAAATGATACATGTGTGTCACATAATTTATGTACCACATATATTTTTAATAATACACCTGTGCCACATGTACATGAAATGTATACATAAGTATTTCATGTGAAATTATTATGCATAAAATACAAGTATTTATAAACATTTTTTGTAGAGTACTGTAGAAACAAGAGGCCCAAGAGGGTTTGTGGATGCTCTACTGGCTAACATGAATCTTATAACATCAATGAAGCGAGTGACTGCCATTTACGTTTTTTTTTGAAAGTTTCGGGCAAAAAACAGCTTATTAACTAAATCAAGGGCCATAACTAAAGAATCTGGTAAAGTTTGGTAAAAATCAGATGAAAAATGAAGGCCCTACCGTATTAACGAGGCAAAATGTAGCATTTTTAACTAAATCAAGAGCCATAACTCCTCTGTTACTGCTCCGACTATTCCAACATAGAGCTAAAAAACAAAAAAACAATCAAATATTAATGATTTAAAATTTAAAAAATATATATATATAAAACAAGAGGTCAATGACCTTGAAGCTCTACTGATTGATTTTGATTTCAGGAAGTAGTCGCTACAAACTTGTTTTTTTGAAAATATATTTTTAGCCGTGGCGGCCATCTTGAATTTCCGGCCGACCTGAAATTTTGCTAGGATCAATTAGACATCAAGAGCAACATTCCTGTGAAGTTTCATGAAAATCCGTCAAGTAGTTTCAGAGATGTAGTCGCTACAAGTTACCCATTTTGGAGTTCAACATTCGGACCCAGTTCGGTATTTAACATTTGGACCCAGTCCGGGGTTCAACATTCAAACTCCGTCCGGTATTCAACATTCAGACCCAGTTAGGGCTCTACATTTAAACCCAGTTCTGTATTAAACATTTAGACCCAGTTCGGAGTTCACCATTCAGACCCAGTTCGGGGTTCAAAATTCGAACACAGTTCGGGGTTCAACATTCGAGCCCAGTTCGGGATTCAACATTCGGGCTCATTTCGGGGTTCAACATTCGTACCCAGTCCGGTGTTTTACTTTCAAACCCAGTTCGGTATTAAACATTCAAAACCATTTCGGCGTTCAACATTTGGATTCAGTTCGGGGTTCAACATTCGAACCCAGTGCGGTATTCAACACTCGAACCCAGTTTGAACTGGACCCACATTTTGAATACCGAACTGGGTTTGAATGTTGAACCCCGAACTAGGTCCGAATGCTGAAAACCGAACCGGTTTTAATTGTTGATAACCATACTGGGTTTGAATGTTGAACACCGAACTGGGTCCGAATGTTAAATACCGAACAGCATTTGAAGATTTAACTTCGAACTTGGTCCGAATGTCAGTTCGGACTTCAATATTCAAACACCTTTCGATATTCAACATTCAGACCCAGTTCGGGTCTCGACATTCAAACCAATTTCAGTTCATTATTCAACTTTCGGGTCCAGTTCGGGGTTCGACATTCAGGCCAAGTTTGGGAGTTAATATTCGCACCCACTGACTTGACTGTGCGTCCAGTTTACAATCTTATGTAATGAGCACACGTGTTCACCATCAGGGACGTATCCAGAAGACATTATTTTCACAGTATTTTAATAATGATAATAACAAGTGTGTGCAAGTAATCAATAACTAACACGTAATCGATAATATTGCGGCATTCAAGGCCCTGAATTGAATTGGAATTTTAAGGCTCACCATCACATGAAAGGTTATATGGCGCCTAACAGGAATGAACATGCCAGGCTCATTCTACATGTACATCGAGATAAAATATGGAGAACGGGCCAGGAACCTTCTCACCCTGAACTGCAGAGTTGCTGCAAGTTCTATTGTAGACACTCCATTTACGCTAGAGCCACGTTATTGTTTTTCTGCCACTGCTCTAGTGATATGAGCGAGATGGCACCTGAAACAATGCAGGGTTAATGATGAAGACCTTTAATGAGCATGACAAAATGAACATGAATTCGGGGGGATTCTACCCCTCTGCCTTCCCCTCCAACGGAATCTGCAGTGGCCGTATTATTTGCCCCGTAACCGAACGGGGCCCCCGAGAACCACACGGGTCTTCCAGGCCCTGACCGTGGTCAACTACATGTACTATGAAACTGCACCAAAAATAACGGAGAGATCATTTCTAGAGTAAACGCCACAAAGGCTCTGCTTCGTCACTAATTTTAGCAGAATTGGGCTTCAAAATTGTCAAGGCTCTGCCTACGTCCCTAACCATAATAAGATGTCATGAACCCATTAATTGTAGCCGAATAGGGCTTCTACATTTTCAATGCATAATATGTCGTATGACAAACCCAGGTCAGTAACAAAGAGATCAAGATCACATGATTCAGGTGAAACTTAAAGAGGATTTCGTCTCCGTAACCGGTATGATAAATACATTGCGTCTAAAACATTCTCGACTCTCACCGCTGAGGGTTCGAATCCCACTTGGAGCTCGATTTGTGAAGTGAGAAAGTGTCATTATATAACTATGTAAACAAAGATGGCCGCTGACAGCCATGTTTAGGGGAGACTCCTTAGTTTCGAATGAATGTCCATGGGGAATTTCTTATCAAATAGAAATCTAAGAGATTAAAAGCCATGTACAGGCTAGACAATAAAAAAGAAATCCACAAATGCGGTGTTTTTGACTTAGTATGACATAATAGTTAATTTTGATATAAATAAACTTTTTGTACTATGACCCGTATGTAGCCTGTAAACAGAAAATCGTAACTGGTGGCTATGTTGTAAATGATAGCTTTTTTTATCACTTCCTGTCAATTCTTGAGTCGACATCAGATTACGGAAAAAAAAGCCGGTTAAGGTATGTAGAAATAGCATTTTTATGACAATTTGGAGTGTTTGTCATTCAATTATGGATGTGTTATATCTCAAATAAGGGACAGGTATATGCTGTCGTTTGTCTATAAATGTCATGTTTTCACTTTTTTGAGTGCTGAGTGGGTGGGGTAAATGAAGTTATATTTGTAGGTAGAAAAACCGATTTTGATGCTTTCTAGCATGTATTTGCTATATTTTGAGAGGAAATTTTATAATCTTTCAGGAACAATGCATGTTTGTTATTTTTGAAAAATAGAATTCAAGTTATTTAGCGTAATTAGTGTACATGTCTGAAACTAGTCTGAATTTCAAAGAAAACTGTAGATTCCGACCTTAAGGAAAATATGCATAGTACCGATTATACACAATTTCAGGTTTAGAACACAGGTTGTAGTGCGTTTTGATATTTTCAACATAAAATTGCTCAGAAATCATCAAAATATTGCGACATTTTCCATTTTGAGATATCGACACATATTGCCAAGCGAAGTAACACTGGCTGGTAAAAATAGACCATCTGAGTTTTGTTATTTTCCAATGACCGAATGTGAATTTGCACACATTTTTCAATTTATTTTTGTAGAAACTATAATTGGAGCCTGTAAATTGTATATAACTGTTCATTTAAGTAGGCATTAATGTAGGAGAATAGGTTTCCATATAAGATACCTTGAACTATCAGACCCAACAATAAATTGCACTCTGCTATGACCAACTCTGATCAGACATGCAAAATCAGACTTACTGGAATAACAGTATTAGACACGCATCAGATTTACAATATTTAGACTCTTGAATATCAGCCCTACAATATCTGATGCATATCAGACTCATATCAGCCAAAAATTTCAGACCCATATCAGACCTACAATATCAGACACAAAAACTATTATTGTGTACATATAGGTCTGCATCTCACTGGTATGCTCTAGGTCAGACTCTGATACTTTAAGTCTTATAACTATGAGTGATAGAGTAAGTTTTATGTAATTGTAGGTCTGCCATGAGTCTGAAAGTGTAGGTCTGTCTGACATGCATCAAATAGTGAAAGTCTGAATGGAGTTTGATATTTTGGATAGATCTGGAATGAGTCTGTCTGACATTCAATGTGCATATATTGCCTATACAATATCAGACTGATATCAGACCTACAATATGAGACCCATGTCAGACCCACACTATCAGACCCATGTCAGACCTACACTACTAGACACACTCATATCAGACCCTTGTCAGACACTCATATCAGACCTTTTATATCAGACTCATGTCAGACCTTAAATATTGGGTGTGCCTCCAGCATACAAAATATTGTTGGTCTGATCTGAGTCGTAACTATTTAAAGTTGTGATATGATAGTGTAAGTAAGTTCTTAGTTAAGGTCTGGTATAATAAGTCTGGTAGTGTAGGTTTGAGCCATGTCTGGTATGCTACCTACTTTTCAGTCCATACTGCACTAAAACTATCTGGATGTTTTTGTGCATACCATTTCATGTTTTACTTTATTTTTAATTTGCAGTCTGCATAACCATAGCTGCAGTGACCGTTATGTCTATTATTTTCTCTACAATTTTAACTGAAATGGAAATATTCAATTTTCGAGTTTAAATTAAAAAACTTCGTAATCACCGATTCATGTCATATTTGGGGTGGCAGCAAAAACAAAGATGGCTATGGTGTTATCCGCGTTACTTTTCGTGGTCACCGAAAATGGGTAACTGTTCATAGGCTGATGTTCTACATATCATCAGAATGTGAACTGTTACCCAGCCATCTGCATGTGTCACATAGGTGTCACCAAACACTTTGCATTAATTTTAAGCATTTAAGTTTGGAAACTTGTTTAGTAAATAATCAGCGGTCAGTTTGTAAAAATGAAGGCATTTGTAATGGTCACCGTGGCTATAGGCCGTGCCTTCTATGAGAATGGGTAATTATTATGTTGATATGTTAAAACAAAGGCATGTTTAAATTTTACATATTTGGATTTATTCCATAGTTATGTTCATGATTGTTAGATGTTACAGTTTCATAAAAATTAGTGTTTAAAAGTTTCCTGTTACTTCGTCGTTTGCGGGATATATAACGGTTGTGCTTGTATTGGACTGTTTCCGACAGCTGTGTGCGATACTTACTCAACCGATCGCGTTGAGTCACGTGCATTGTGAAAGGGTCTGCCATCGCATATTTCAATCCAGCCTTTTTAGCTAACAATTGGGAAGACTTGCCTGTTCCATGTTTTTTGGTGCATACGTAAACACTCGACTGTTTAAATGTTCACACCTGTTTGTTGTGTAGAGTTTGGAAATGCGACCCAACATTTCTCCTGAAAATACTGTATCAAGTACCCGTTTGATGTTTTTAAGGTCTTCCTTTGAAATATTTATGTGTTTGCCATATGGCAAAAAGTTGGTGGAATAGCTGGCAAGATGGGCATAACACACTGTTGAATATATTCTGCACTGGGCATGAATGTTGCTAAAGCAGGGCAGTATATTGTTTATTGCTGCCCTGCCCTTTTCGACAAACTGCTTCTTGGATACACTTTTTTTTTTTTATATGCGTCAGTTCAAGCCTTACGCGCGCCCGAACGCATGATGCCAGTTTTTGGGAAAATATGACCTTGTCGACTTTGTCATGTCTGGTATAGATTGCCTCAATGTTTGACAAAAAATCTGCACTATGTCACATGCTATACTGGCGTTGCTAGGCAAGGGTGAAGTTGTTGCTATGCATCATGACGTTGTTGCTATGTAGGCTAAGGGAGACTACTCTAGATAAGTTCTGAAGCAGGTTCTTTATATTTTGAGTTCAGGAATAAATGATTTTTCTGTACCCTGAATACTATGTAGGTAAAGTACTCAAAAGTACATTTACAACACATATACCAACTTAATTTTGATTCTAAGAAGAGGAAAAAAGAACAAAAAATACTGATAAATATGTAACTTTCCAGGAATTATAGTGCCAAGTTTGAGAAGCTCTGAAATGCCTAAATTCCATCGGATTGGCACAGCTGACGTATCAAAATGCTCGAAATAACTGGAATAAGTGATTTAAAAGTAACAAATAAAAATTTGAAAAAATATGTTTGCGCTTAAGGGGAGACTCCTTAGTTTCGAATGAATGTCCATGGGGAATTTCTTATCAAATAGAAATCTAAGAGATTAAAAGCCATGTACAGGCTAGACAATAAAAAAGAAATCCACAAATGCGGTGTTTTTGACTTAGTATGACATAATAGTTAATTTTGATATAAATAAACTTTTTGTACTATGACCCGTATGTAGCCTGTAAACAGAAAATCGTAACTGGTGGCTATGTTGTAAATGATAGCTTTTTTTATCACTTCCTGTCAATTCTTGAGTCGACATCAGATTACGGAAAAAAAAGCCGGTTAAGGTATGTAGAAATAGCATTTTTATGACAATTTGGAGTGTTTGTCATTCAATTATGGATGTGTTATATCTCAAATAAGGGACAGGTATATGCTGTCGTTTGTCTATAAATGTCATGTTTTCAGTTTTTTGAGTGCTGAGTGGGTGGGGTAAATGAAGTTATATTTGTAGGTAGAGAAACCGATTTTGATGCTTTCTAGCATGTATTTGCTATATTTTGAGAGGAAATTTTATAATCTTTCTGGAACAATGCATGTTTGTTATTTTTGAAAAATAGAATTCAAGTTATTTAGCGTAATTAGTGTACATGTCTGAAACTAGTCTGAATTTCAAAGAAAACTGTAGATTCCGACCTTAACATCGAATCAAAACGATTTTTGACAAGGACCAACATCATGTCATGCTGATCATTTTAGAAAAAGTCCCATATCAATATCACTTATATTTTTCAAGAAGTAGTCGCTACAAACTTGTATTTTAAAACTCTATTTTTAGCTTTGGCGGCCATCTTGAATTTCACATCAACATGAATTTTTGCTAGGATCAACTAGACTTTATGGGCAACATTTCTGTAAAGTTTCATGAATATTCATCCAGTAGTTTCAGAGGAGTAGTCGCTAAAAACAAAAGTTTACAGACAGACGGACGCCGCACCACGGCATAAGCTCTGCTGATCTCTGATTCTGAGTCGAGCTAAAAACAAGAAATATCACTGTAAGTGATAAATGCCCCCGAACTGTCCTTTGACCTCTAAGTATGACCTTGAATGAATGAATGAATGGTGTTTTACGGCACGTCGACACATAAATAGGTCATATTGTGCGCAAAAACTGACAAAATATGAATAAATGAAGTATTAATTAAAAATGAATGTAAATATATCAGGATAAAACTATTAAAAAATAAGGGATGATATAGTAGTAATATAAACTATATATGTAAATCAACGAATGCCCGAAAACGGGTAAAGTATGACCTTGACCTTGGAGCCATGGACCTGGATTTTGTGCACGACACCTCGTTTGGTTGTGGTGAGCACTTGTGCCAAATTATTTGAAAATCCATCCATGAATGCCAGAGTTATTGACCAGACACAATTTGACTTTTGACCTCCAAGTGTGACCTTGACCTTGAAGACCTGGGGTTTGCACGCGACACGTCTTGTTATGGTGATCACTTGTGCCAAGTTATTTAAAAATCCCTGCAGGGGGTCCGGACACGAAATTAGGTACCTGTTTTTGACCTATAAACTTCAAGTGTAACCTTGACCTTTGAGGTACGGATCTGGGTTTTGCGCGAGACACATCATCTTGTTATGGTGATCACTTGTGCCAAGTTATTTAAGAATCCCTGCTGGGGTTGTGACGTTACGGTCCGGACACGAAATTCCGTACCTGTTTATGACCCATGAACTTAAAGTGTGACCTTGACCTTTGAGGTACGGACCTTGGTTTTGCGTGAGACACATTGTCTTGTTATGGTGATCACTTGTGCCAAGTTATTTAAAAATCCCTGCAGGGCTTGTGACGTTCCGTACCTGTTTTTGACCTATGAACTTCAAGTGTGACCCTGACCTTTGAGGTACGGACCTGGGTTTTGCGCGCGCCACATCGTCTTGTTATGGTGATCACTTGTGCCAAGTTATTTAAGAATCCCTGCTGGGGTTGTGACGTTACGGTCCGGACACAAAATTGCGTACCTGTTGTTGACCTATGAACTTCAAGTGTGACCCTGACCTTTGAGGTACGGACCTGGGTTTTGCGCGCGCCACATCGTCTTGTTATGGTGATCACTTGTGCCAAGTTATTTAAGAATCCCTGCTGGGGTTGTGAAGTTACGGTCCGGAATGACGGACAGACAGACAGAATCTGGACAGACAAACAGAATCCGGACAGACGGACGGTGTGATAAATATATGCATAAAAATAATAAAAAGAAAGAGTCATAAAATCCGGTAAAGTTTGGCAAAGATCAGATGCAAAATGAAGGCCCTATCGTATGAAGAGGCAAATTATAGCAGTTTTAACAAAATCAAGGGCCATAACTCCGCTGTTACTGGTCCGATCTGGCTGGTTTTCAAACTTGTTCGAGCTTTCAAAGACATTAACAATCTGATAAAGTTTGGTAAAGATCGGATGAACAATGAAGCCTCTATTGTCTTAACGAGGCAAAATATAGCATTTTTAACTAAATCAAGGGTCATAACTCCTCTCTTACCAGTTGCTTGGGCCAGTAGAAATTTAGACCCACTGGCCCAAATTGAATGTTGGTGGCCCAAATTTTTTTGATAAATTAATAGAAACATCAGACATTTTATAGCGAAGTAACCCAGTTTAAAGATATTAACTAATCTCTGAAAGTATCGAGTAATTAAAATAATCTGGCGATTTAATGCTTTTTTAATATTTAAAAATTGTCAACTGAAATTAAAAAAGGACAGAATGAATGCATGCATATAATAAGAAAATATAAAAATACAGACTCTTGTCACTATTGATTAGACCATTATTTTCATTAAATGTATTTCAATATACCTACTAACATCCATAGAAATTAAACAAATATATTTAAAAATGCAAGGCTAAGCTGAGGCATATAAAACAAGTTCAACTAACAGGAGTTCCAAAGAGCTAGAAAGATCGCGCTGCATTGTGAGACAAAACTCAGAAATGCTACATACACCTCGAATATCATGCACAGAGTAAGTAATAAAAGCCACTTCATTCTGAAATTGTACCAATATTTTTGTAAGCGCACCTTTTGTTGTCAGAGTTATTAACCTGACACAATTGTACGGATGAATGAACGAATGAACGGACTGACAGACAGTGCGACTACTATATGCCACCCATTGGAGGCATAAAAATAAATAAAAACCGTGATATATTATAGATAATTCACCGTAAACGATGTTCTATTTCTATTTTAATACCCCTAAAATGTGAAAATAACGCACACATCTGAAATCTTTCGCATTGCTTTGCTTGCTCTCCTAACGTTGCATACGTTACAATGCGGAATGCTGAATGCGCAATGCTTATTCTCCTAACGTTGCAAAAATTAGTGATATATCGTTCAATATAACGAGATATTTTAAACTAGGCTATATAGTGCGGGTGTATTAGAATTAAAAAAAAAATACAAAAAATAATTTTTTTTAAAAAGAAATCATTAAAAAAAAATTTAAAAAAAAATTAACAAAATTTAAAAATAAATAAATAAATAATTTAAAGGGACACATGGCAATCTTGATTTTTTAAAAACTCACGGCGTCCCGTTAGATTTCCTCTCAACTTGCATTTGTTCAATCATTAATATTAATTGTTAGAATAGTTCAAAGCAAATTATTTTTGCATATTACTAACTTTTTATAATATTGCACCAGTACTATAATTAAAAATTTGGTAAAATAGTAAAGAAAGTTGAAATCTCAATTTTTTATTTAATTATATGCAAGCAGTTTTAAAGTCAAAATGACGCAGGATAAGTAAATTGAGGAGCACATTTTAATGTTTGAATAAAACTCAAGATTGCCATGTGTCCCTTTAAAATATTTAAAAAAAAAGAAATAAATAAATATTAAAAAAAAAAAGGAATTAAATTATTTTTTTTCGCGACACGTTCCCTTGTTGTGGTGAGCAATTGTGCGAAGTTATTTGAAAATCCATCCATTATTGTCAGAGTTATGAAGCGGACACGAGTGTATAGACGAACGGACAGACAGTGCGATAACTATATGCCCCCAAAGCCTTCGGGGGCATAAAAAATATAAAATATGAGTTTCAAGTGTGTGTGTGTGTGGGGGGGAGGGGGGGGGGGGGGGGGGGGGGGGTTGTAAGGGGGCAATAAATATATGTGTAAGAAGCTGTGTAACAATTGACTTAAACCACACAGAAATCTGTAAAAAAAAAGAGAAGTTTCAAGTGGGTTTGGGTGTGCTGGGTGAGAGGGGGGGGGGGGAGGGTGTGAGGGGGGTGAGAGGCAGGGGAGAGGGGGCAACATATATGTGTAACAGTGTAAGAATTTACTAAAACAACACAGAAATATGTAAAAAAAAATAAAAAAATAAGACGAGTGGAGAGGGGGGAGAGGCGGTGGGATGGGGAGAGGGCAATAAATATATATTTGTAAGAAGCTGTGTAAGAATTGAGTAAAACAACACAGAAATATGTAAAAAATGAATAAAAATAAAATTAGAATTTCAAGCGGGGGGGATTGGGGTTGGGCGACAGGCGCGGAGGGGGGTGTGGTCTGAGGGGGAGTGAGCAACATATGTGTGCAAGAATTGACTAAAACAACACAGAAATATGGGGAAAAAATGTGGGCGGGGGGTGTTGAGGGTGGGGAGGGGGTGGAGGGAGTGGGGGCGGGATGGAGGAGGGAGCCCATGCCCCAATATCGGTGAAGTATGAATAAGATGCATAATGCTATAAGAAATCCCAAACCAAAATTATAGATAAATACATGCTTACATGCAAACCTAGATCTGCCATTATTGCACATTTTATGGGCCATCACAATTTGGGTTCCATGGGAGCCCAGAATTTGCAGAAGACAAAATTACTTATCCAACCCTTTACAACATTAATTTTTAATTAATCCTTCATTTCTTCATCTTTCGTCAGTTTTTGCGCACAATATGACCTATTTATGTGTCGACGTGCCGTAAAACACCATTCATTCATTCATTTTTTACAACATACTATTAGGAAACCAATTCCCAAATTTAGTTCAGCTAGGACAAGAAATGTAAGAGATATAGACCTGAAAACACAGCTTACACGCAAAATTTAATGTGAAACGGACACATTTTAAGGGCTATCAGAATTTGGGTTCCATGGGAGCCCAGAGGTTACAGGAACCAAAATTACTTAAGCAGCCCTTAAGATAATGCTATAAGGAAGCTAATGGCCAAATTTGGTTGTGCTAGGATAAGAAATGTAAGAGATATAGACTTGTAAACACAGCTTACACGCACAATTTGATGTGAAATGGATAAGATAATGCTATAAGGAAGCCCATGACCAAATTTGGTTGTGCTAGGATAAGAAATGTAAGAGATATAGACTTGTAAACACAGCTTACACGCAAACCTTGATGTGGGACGCTGACGCCGGGGTGATTACATAAGCTCTCTTATTCTTCGAATAGTCGAGCTAAAAAGTTGAACCTATGAACCAAGGTTTCTTATGGAGAAAAAAAAAAAAAAATATGCCTCCAGTGAGATTTGAACCCAATGGGGTTTCCAGTGTACATCACCAAATATTGAAAAAATATTAAAGTAATGTAGCACCACAGCCAAACAAGATTTATTATTGAGAGTTCTGAAAAAAATTGGAACAAGGTGAAAGTATTGGATGATAAACAAAAAAGACATGATCATTTGAAGGTCTAAAATGGTTATGGGACAGGGTTTTATAAGACGCAGATTTGTGCGTCCTGTATGCATTAAAATATTGTTTTGGACCCTTGAAAATGTTCAGGCGTCCGGTGGGACGCAATTAACTTGCGATATATATTTTTTAATTATCAACTGACTTCAAAGGAATCTGACATATTGTCATTTGGGTACTACAGATGATGATAGGTGGAACGATTTGTATCCATTTATAGACATCATCGATCACGTCGTCTCTAAACTTAAAAATGTTGTTAATAAATATCATCAAGTATTATCACCGGGGTTTATTCCTACCCATAGTAAGTCTATTATTATTGACCAATCCTATGCACATTGATAGGGATGCTTCATTCGGATACTTAGGATATTGTAGTTCAATTCGTCATAGCGAGTAAACAATCGGATCTGGAATCTTTTTTTGAAACAAGAGGTCAATGACCTTGAAGCTCTACTGATAGACCTGTGAAGTTTTATGGAAACAGTTTCAGAGAAGAAGTCGCCACAAGTTTTTCCTATTATCACTCTATCTAAAAAAAGATGGTCGCAGGCATCCATGTTTGACACAGAATCAATGAATTTTGTTTAGGACCAACTACATGGCATGCCAGTCATTTTAGTAAAGGTTCCAAATCAATACCGCTTATGTTTTTTGTTAATTAGTTGCCACAAACGAGTATTTAAGCTGTGGCAGCCATCTTGAATTTCCGGCCAACCTGATTTTTACTTAATGGAAATAACTGGTCATCAAAACCAACATCCTGTAAATAAATTTATAAAAGTCATTTTGGTAAAGGTACCAAACCGCTTACGGTTTTAGAGAAGTAGTTGCCACAATATTGTATTTAATAAATCTATTTTTAGACATGCTGGCCATCTTGAATTTTAGGCCAACCTGATTTTTACTTAGGACCAACTAGACATCAAGAGCAATATTCCTATATTCCTAAATATTATGATTTATTATGCAACATTATAATCTCATTCCATTTGATCCTACTCTAAAGAATTTTTTTTTTTCAAGCTTATAAAAATGTCATAATGTTACCAAAAAGTTTAATTATAAAACTGTATCAATTAAATCCCTTACAACATCAACCTTAGTATATCCTCTAATCACACTGTGTAACAGAAATGGAATAGACTGTATTCAGAAATATAGCAGGTGTGTGACCAGGTCAAACACAGGTCATGTTATGCAATTTCTCCTGAGAATTATGTTACTATCTCAGTAGATTTGCTGGTCTGAGGTTATAGGTGGAAAATCAGAATTAAAATAAAATCTTAAAATCCTACCATTTGTTTTCAGTCTTTTTCTGAGAGTCAAAATACAAAAGAGACTTAATCCTTACCCTTCTATGAATGTATAATGGACTGTCCTTTTAATTTGGACCAGTCCATTTGTAGTACAAAGGGGTGTTTCGATCAAATGACTGATGAGCACGAAGACAGTTAAACCCTGATCAGCCTGCAAGATGTCGTGCCAGTCATTTTGCTAAAGGTTCAAAATCAACATCAATTATGCTTTTTGAGAAGTAGTCACCACAAAATCATATTTTTTAAATCTATTTTTAACCACTGCGGCCATCTTGAATTTCCGGCCGACCTGAAATTTTGCTAGGATCAATAACACATCAAGAGCAACATTCCTGTGAAGTTTCAAGAAAATCCATCGAGTAGTTACAGAGGAGTAGTCGCTACAAGTTTTAACTAGATAACTCTATGTAAACAAAGATGGCCACTGACAGCCATGTTTAACATCGAATCAAAAAGCTTTTCGACAAGGACCAACATCATGTCATTCTGATCATTTTAGAAAAAGTCCCATATCAATATTACTTATAGTTTTCAAGTAGTAGTCGCTACAAACTTGTTTTCTGAAAATCTATTTTTAGCTGTGGTGGCCATCTTGAATTTCCGGCCGACCTAAGTTTTGCTAGGATCAATTAGACTACAAGAACAACATTCATGTGAAGTTTCATGAAAATCCGTCAAGTAGTTTCAGAGGAGTAGTCGCTACAAGTTTTCATTCATGATATAACTCCATGTAAACAAAGATGGCCACTGGCAGCCATGTTTAACGTCGAGTCAAAATAATTTTCGACAAGGATCAACTCATCATGTCATACTAATCATTTTAGGAAAAGACTCATATCAATATCACTTATTGTTTTCAAGAAGTAGTCGTTAGAAACTTATTTTTTAAAAATCTATTTTTAGCTGTGGCGGCCATCTTGAATTTTTGGCCGACCTGAAATTTTGCTAGGATCAATTAGACATCAAGAGCAACATTTCTGTGAAGTTTCATGAAAATCCGTCCAGTAGTTTCAGAGGAGTAGTCGCTACAAGTTTTCATTATATAACTCTATGTAAACAAAGATGGCCGCTGGCAGCCATGTTTAACGTCGAATCAAAATGATTTTCTATAAGGACCAACATCATGTCATGCTGATCATGTAAGAAAAAGTCCCATATCAATATCACTTAGAGTTTTCAAGAAGTAGTCGCTACAAACTTGTTTTTTAAAAATCTATTTTTAGATTTGGCGGCCATCTTGGATTTCACATCAACATGAATTTTTGCTAGGATCAACTAGACTCCATGGGCAACATTTCTGTAAAGTTTCATGAAAATCTATTCAGTAGTTTCAGAGGAGTAGTCGCTACAAAAAAAAAGTTAACGGACGGACAGACAGACAGACGGACGACGCGCCACGGCATAAACTCTGCTGATCTCTGATCAGTAGAGCTAAAAAACAAAGGCTTCAATTTTATTATTTTACCAGTATATATACTAGGGACCCCTAAAATCTACGGTTGGACCCCCCAAAACACTGATTATGCATCCAAGGGACCCCCAGAATAAAAATCAGATGTAAAACTCTGATGGGAGTGCCATTTTCAAAACTATGACATCCACCATACATGGAATATTGATAAATAGCGTTTAAAGCAAAGAAAATCACTGCAAATGAAAGCAAAATACTTTCTGGTCATATTAGAAAACATTTAATATTGCCATTAAGTATACATATTTTTCATACAGTTGCCGTCATTTTTTCCTATAAATCAGTCAATTTTTCATATTTCTAAATATTCCATATATGGTCATTAGAACTGTGATGTCTTAACTCTCAAAATGGCGGCTTCCATTTCAACAGAACCTTCAAATGATCATTCATATTATCCGATTTTGACAATTCTTTCATCTTTTTTTCATGTTTTTTTCAGAACTCAATAATAATGGCTGTGTCGCTACATTCCCTTTAACCCTTAACCCGCTAAGCACAACTATAATAGGCTTTGCGTCCATTGTAAACCCATATCATATTAATCAGAGTTTACAATGTCCGGCTTTTCCCTAAACACCCCTTTATCACATAAATGGAATGGTCTTAATTTCAAAAAAAGAACTAGTGTTGGGAATCGGCTGAAAATTCATGATCGATCATCAGAATATTTGACAGATCATTAATCGATTAAACATGGCTGCTATAAAAGACAAGTGTAAGCCTTTTTCAGACTATAAGGCCAAATAAAATAATAGGTGTGTTTCCTGTTACATTGAAAAAAAGATAGGGTAGGTAGTAGGGCTTCTAAAATCGCCGGTTTGTCGGTCCGCAGACCGAATTCTGTTTTTCCGGACCGATTTTCTTTTCAAAATCTCTGTTAAAATCGGTCCCAGATATTTTATCTATCGGTCGTTAAAAAATCTACAATTACCTTACACACTCCTTGAAATATGCCTCCTTGCGGCAATATTCTTTGATCCATAACACGATTGTTTGTCACTCGCTGTGCGAAAGTAGGTCAATTTGGTCAATTTGGACTAAACCATTACCGATAGTAGGGAGTTTTCCAGAAGAGTCTATAGCCATGTAGCACGCCTTTGATGTGTGATCAGTGAAAGTATATCACGCGTTCTGTCGGTTCACTGAAGCGAGTGTTACCGTCTGTGATTTCTTTGATATACCGTTAGTCGTAAGGTGTTAGCCTGTTTGCTTGTGTCGGTTTGTTTTTTTAAGTGGCCAAAGCTGGGACTGAAATTTGTTTGCGTCATTAAAATACCGAGATGTGTTAATTGTTTGTTTGATTTTTTTTTTACAATAACTTTAAGTATAATATTAAGGAAAGTGATCAAACCTGACACCGTTTTTTTTAAGTGATCAAACCTGACACCGTTTTTTTTTTAAGTCGGACCGAAATTGTTTGCGTTAGGTATTAATTAAGCTAATTGATGAAAAACGATATTACTCAAATGTATGTAAAATCGTATATAATCCGCTAGTCCGCGCGTGTTAGTCCGCGTTTTATACCTACCCGGTTTATTAGACATTTCCGGTTCAATTCCTCAAATGATCAACAATTTTAATATTGAGTGAAAATTATTCATTCAGTAAAGCGAAGACATGATGTCAGTCATTAAAATGTACAAATTGTGATAAAGTAAGTTAGAAATAACATACATGTGATATATCCCGCCGGGAGCTAATTTCTCCCGGAATTTCATGGGATCTCCCGGCCTCCCGCCGGGAGCTCCATTTCTCCCGGTATTTTCTGCCGAGTTACAAAAAATCGCTATTTGCGAATCCTTTTGGGTAGTTGCTATGATTTATTGGATCAAGACCGAGTTTTCCGAATGATCTAGAATAAACACTTGCCGTCTTATCTATATCTGTGAAAACATTGCCCCTGGGCGGGTAATTAAAAGGATTAGCATGTCAGGTAATTGGTTAATTGTGTGAAAATAATGATTGGATTGTTTGTTTATGACACGTGGCGGCGATACCTGTAATGTCCATGGGAGGTTGATTATGATAGGATTAAGGAATACACTGACTGTAAGTGGGGTGGTAATTAGCGAATTCGGCATCGATTGATATTTGGTATATAATATTGATGAGTGCCAAGTTTAATAATGTGAACAATTGTGTAGACTTTCAACCGACAAAGGTGATGCTGGCAGCAGCCAAGTCTTTTTGTAATTAGTGGTTAAAAAGTGGACAGAGTCTCAAGATATATACCTTAGCAGATTTAAATGATGTTATTTTATGGTACGTTTATGAAAGCAGATTAATGATCATCATTAACTAAAAGGTGATGCTGGCAGCAGCCAAGTCTTGTTGTAATTAGTGGTTAAAAAGTGGACAGAGTCTATATAAAGTGTTTAATTACATGCTATACTTGATTATATGCTATGCTAACATGAAATAAACAGTATTCAACTATTGTATGTATAAAATATCATGTTTTTATGCTGATTTAACCCCTTTATTAAGGTTTATATCAGAAAAAAAATATACCGGTACGCGTTAAAAATTTGAGAATAAAAACCTCCCTGAATTTTGTCAAATCTCCCTGAAAAAAAAGTCAAATCTCCCTGGTAACCCTCCTGAAAATATCACATGTATGAAATAATACAAATATAATACAAACATACATTTTAAATAGTTCTCTATATCAATGACTGAACGGAAAAAATTCATAGTGTAGCTGACATGGTATGGTGGGTGGGGTACGGCGATTTTAGTGATTTTTTCAAAATAAGCGCGATTCTTACGGCAGTTAAAAACCTGGACCGATTTGCATTTTAAAATTTTAGAAGCCCTAGGTAGGTAAAATCTTTTTTTGGGGTTTTACTTTTTATTGCCAATTTAGTAGGGTAGGTAGGGATTTTTTTTAATTTTTTTTGTCCGACAATAAAACTCCTCATGATATAGAGCAAGTTCACACTCTTTAATATCACCTACTTTGTGACATATTTTGTATAACCTTAATAAATGGTGCTGAAACTGGTGCCGGACAATTACTGTCTCGTCTTGTGTTCTATATCACTATGTATATTACACATGTTCTATATCACTATGTATATTACACATGTTCTATATCGCTATGCTGGGCCTCCGCTGTGATTCGCTAATGTCGCAAATGGCGAAAGAAGAGCAAAAGTTGCGATCTTTTTTAAGCTTTTGCGAAAATTATTTGAGAAAAAAATAAAAGCCGATATTTACATATTGTCAATGCTGTAAGCGGATACGAGCGAAATAGTAATTGAAAATGGACTGGTTCACTAAACTACAAGAATAACGTTCGCTGGCTTCATACAAAAACCGATAAAATTATCACAACCAGTCGACTGATCACGCGTGTACATTGTGAATCACTGATGCTTGAAAATAAGTTGTAAACAAACTTTCTGACGCTCTCCGAGAAGATAATAGTTGCAATTAAGTAATAATAGGATAAAGACAACACAGCTTGATATCGGGGTTTAAGCACTTATACAAACATCGGTGGACGATCAAACAACGAAAATGAAACTATGGTTGATGTTTGTTTTTGTGTGTTGCAAACTTCGTCGGGTGTTGAAAATGAAAGAAATCGAAAGTTATTACTTGTTATTTTTAGAAATATATAATATTGTAACAAAAGATGATCAGAACAATGGCCACAATTGATTTAATTACCCTCGACGTATGTTTTCTATAGTTGACAATTGCAAAAATGGCTTGTAAACGTCCGCTAGATTTAGATTCTTGTTTGACTCCACCTTCTAAATTTGCCAAAATTCAGAACTCACCTGTTAGAATTTTAAGGATTCGTGGAAAAATCAAAATTCTTGGCTACGCTATGATCCAAAACTGTGACTTTTGTATTAAAGCACAACGTTCTAACGTTTTCACTTCTGGGTGTACAATCATTAAAAAAGAAAATGTGTCAAAGCATGCAACAAGTAAAGGTACATAGAGTAATGTCTTGTTTTAATGCTAATTTTATTTTTAATGTTTAAAATAATATCTTAACAATTTCAATAAAAAAAAAAATATATATTTTAAATATGTCTGTACTTAAATTATATTTCTTATTCTAAATTCAGACCACATGATGATAAATACAGTCTAAACTGAAATATTTAATTTTTTTTTTTTTATATATTTTTAAACATATATTTTTCATTCTAAATTCAGACCACATGAAGGTAGCCAGTGCTGCTAAAATGATTGTCAACATGGATGTGGCCCGCTAAGTAGCCATTTCTAAAAGCGAAGCTGCCGCGACTGCTGCCATGGTTAATGTGTACTTTGCGGCCCAGCACAATCTCGCCAGTGTAACTAACTATATTGCAAGTGTATTGTAAGATTATAAGAATAGTTGTTGTTTCTTTTCTTGCAATTAAAAAAATCATTGTTAATAATATTAAATGATATCATAAAACAAAATTGTTGTTTTTACTTTGATACTGAATTTATCATAATCTGTTTAAGGACCTACATGTAGTCAAGAATATTAAAAGATGTTAGTTATATAAACATTAATACAAATAATACTTGTAATAGCTTAATATACGATAATACTTTTATTAAACTATTGGTTTATAATAATAATTATTAAAGTATTACTTGTATTTATATAATAATGTTGGTATAAATAAAGTCTTTTATAAAAACAAGAGAACCTAAATGAATCAATGCATATATGCCGTTTATTCTGAAAATGGCTTTCAAGTCTTCGTCATTGTATAAAAAAAAAAAAAGGCTCAAAAAAGGGTCCAACTTTGGCTCTTATTTCTCAAATTTGGCGAACGTTTTTTTCATTTGGCGAACGTTTTTTTCATTTGGCGAAAGTGGTTGCGAAATAAAAAAAAAAAACAGGGGAGGCCCTGCTATGTATATTACATTACATTGAAATGTCAAAGGTCAAATATAAATCAAACAAATCGAAGCGCCGTTTTATAAAACATCCTTTAATAACTTTAATTTTTGTGAATTCTGTAAATATTTTATTGCCAAGAAAGGTGTGCAAGGATATGCATTTGAACTTAAAAAACTACTATTCCATTTTACAATAATGTGTCATTATGTCAAAGATTCAAAGTTATGAAACGCTGTTTAATAAGTTGGGGTCCACATCTGTTAAATTATAAGTTATTGGTGTTATTATAACACTAGCTCTCTTATTTTCTGCTTCTTCGGGGTCAGACTGCACCTAGGGTGCATCTATAAACGTCCGTATGTAAAAAAAAAAAGGCACCCGAAGACATCAAATAAATGAGACTACCTCAGACAGTGCATCCCCAACACACCGGCCGTTTCGTAGACCAATGACATAAATGAAAATATACTTCTTGCGCCATTTGTGTATTGAACATACATAAATTTTGAACATACATACATTAATAAAGTCCGTTACTCGACAGCACAAAAACAGTATGTCAACACAAAATATAACAATGCGTAATGTCCGGTAAGTTTTGACTGAACGATAACCCAGGTTAAAATACGCGCTGTTTATGTACATTTCGCCGATTTATAAATATTTAAATTATCCTCATAAAAAATTATATTTCTTTGTTCTTTAAAACGTGCGTAAAACAAAATTAACAAACAACAAACACAAACAAGAGGGCCATGATGGCCCTATATCGCTCACCTGAGTTAATTTGAACCAATAAAAGAGGGCCAGGGCCAAGATGGCCCTAAAGCGATCACCTGACTACTGGCACATTATCGAACTTCTTCGAAATCTTATGGTCATATACAATCTGTACAAGTTTGGTAAAGGTTGTTTAAGCAATGTGGGCTCTGTTGTGTATAACAACATTGATATAGACAGTTTAAGACACTGACAAAGTTTGGTAAAGATCAAATATAAAATGAAGGTGCTAGAGAATAACACCTTGGGCAGAGCCAAATGTGACCCCAGGGCTACATGTAATATATGAGAGCTGTGTGCTTTGTGGTTTTAGAGAAGAAGATTTTTTAAGTTTTTCCCTATACAAGTCTATGTAAAACGTGACCACTGGGGCGGGGCCAAATGTGAACCCAGGGTCACCATTTGAACAAACTTGGTAAAGGACCCTAAGAGTATAGTAAATGCAAAATATTAAACCTCTGGCTCTTGTAGTTCCAGAGAAGAAGACTTTAATGTGTTTCCTATATAAGTATATGTAAAACTGTGACCCACGGAGTGGGGTCAAATTTTACCCCTGGGTCATCATTAGAGAAATCTTGGTAGAGGACCATAATCTAATAGTAAATGCAAAATATTAAACCTCCGGCTCTTGCAGTTTCAGAGAAGATTGTTTTTTTCCTATATATAGTTTTTTCCTATATATATGTTTATATAAAACTGTGACCCCCGGGGCGCGGCCAAGTTTGACACCAGGGTCACCATTTGAACAAACTTGGTAGAGGACCATAAGCTAATAGCAAATTCAAAATATTAAACCTCTGGCTCTTGCAGTTCCAGAGAAGATTTTTTTCCTATGCAAGCCTATGTAAAACTGTGACCCCCGGGGCGGGGCCAAATGTGACCCCTGGTTCACCATTTGACCAAAATTTGTAGAGGACCATGAGCTTATAGCAAAAGCAAAATATTAAACCTCTGGCTCTTGCAGTTTCAGAGAAGAAGGTTTTTTAAGTTTTTCCCTATTCATATCTATGTAAAACTGTGACCCCCGGGGCAGGGCCAAATGTGACCCCTGGGTCATCATTTGAACAAACTTGGTAGAGGACCATAAGCTTATAGCAAATGCAAAATATTAAACCTCTGGCTCTTGCAGTTTCAGAGAAGAAGGTTTTTTAAGTTTTTCCCTATTCATATCTATGTAAAACTGTGACCCCGGGGCGGGGCCAAATGTGACCCCTGGTTCACCATTTGACCAAAATTGGTAGAGGACCATGAGCTTATAGCAAAAGCAAAATATTAAACCTCTGGCTCTTGCAGTTTCAGAGAAGAAGGTTTTTTAAGTTTTTCCCTATTCATATCTATGTAAAACTGTGACCCCCGGGGCAGGGCCAAATGTGACCCCTGGGTCATCATTTGAACAAACTTGGTAGAGGACCATAAGCTTATAGCAAATGCAAAATATTAAACCTCTGGCTCTTGCAGTTTCAGAGAAGAAGATTTTTTAAGTTTTTCCCTATACATGTCTATGTAAAACATGTGACCCTTGGGGAGGGGCCGAATGTGACCCCAGAGTCACCATTTGAACAAACTTTGTAAAGGACCATAAGCTTATAGTAAAAGCAAAATATCAAACCTCTGGCTCTTGCAGTTTCCGAGAAGAAGATTTAAAAAAAAAAATCCTATACAAGTCTATGTAAAACTGTTGTATCGGGACGGGGACAAATTTGACCCCTGGGTCACCATTTGAACAAACTAAGTAGAGGACCAAAAGCTGATGCTACATGTAATACATGAGAGCTCCGTGCCATGTGGTTCCAGAGAAGAAGATTTTTTTTCAGTTTTTCCCTATACGAGCCTATGTAAAACTGTGACCCCTGGGGCGGGGCCAAATGTGACCCCTGGGTCACCATTTGAACAAACTTGGTAAAGGACCATAAGCTTATATTAAATGCAAAATATCAAACCTCTGGCTCTTGCAGTTTCTGAGAAGAAGATTTTTAAAAAAAAAATCCTATATAAGTCTATGTAAAACTGTGACCCCCGGGACGGGGACAAATTTGACCCCAGGGTCACCATTTGAACAAACTTAGTAGAGGACCATAAGCTGATGCTACATGTAATACATGAGACCTCTGTGCCTTGTGGTTTCAGAGAAGAAGATTTTTTAGTTTTTTCCTATATGTCTATATGAAAAACATGCAAAATTTCAATATACAAACTTTGGACCCCCGGGGCATGGCCATTTTTGACCCCGGGGACTTCATTTGAACAAACTTGATACTCTAGACGTTGGCAATCATTTTAAAAGAAAAACTGTTGAAATCTATCCAGCGGTTCTTGAGAAGAAGATTTTTTAAGGTTTTAACCATATATGGTAATGGCGGCCATCTTGGATGTCGCGCTGACCTAATTTTAACAAATCTAAAAAGCATTCATCTAAGGATCATCCACGTGACGTTTGGTCAAAATTAGCCAAGCGGTTTCTGAGGAGAAGTTATTTGAAGCAAAAGTTAACGACGGACGGACGACTGACGACGGACGAAGAGTGATCCCAATAGCTCACCTTTGAGCCTTCGGCTCAGGTGAGCTCATAAAAAACAACGTCAACAAACACAAATAAAGTCAATTTTATTTTTGCCGATTTTTATATTTTTCACGTTTGACCGCTAGCATTTGTTTTATTTCAGTTCGGTCTAATTAACCGGTAATCAATCAGAAGCCGGTAGCAATCAATTAAACAGTTAATCCAA